>OVAO01001219.1:0-15959 GCA_900406285.1 Biscutella auriculata
CGTTAAAAATGGTTTAAAAGATTTAGAACAGTTGTTGGAAAAAGAGATTACTAACAATTTGATGAAGGTGAAAAAATGTTAAGTTTATTGCTATACCAAAATCTTTTCTCTCTCGTTGATATACCAAAATCCTAGACCTTCAAAAATAGTTGCCACCTTTTATCTTTTCTTATCGACGGTCTGTTGTCTGACCAATGATGTCGCCAAATATTTTGTTTTTCTCTTTCTTTCTTGTCTCTGTTTAATAAGGGCATCTCCAAAGTCAATATCTCAAATTTGAGGTATCACATACTTAAATATCAAGTGTTTTGTTCCAAAAGTGATACCTCAAATTTGAAGTATAAAAAATTTATATTTTACAATATTGCCCATATTTTTATTCAATATTACTTATCATCATACAACTTATAAATATTGCAATATTGCCTATCTTTACAAGTTTATATTTTCCAATATTGCTCAAATTTTAATATTATAACTTTATTTTATATGTTTTTAAACATAATCTGTAAAAATCAATATAAGTAATATAGGGACTAATTAATATAAAACTTAAAAGTATTATTTATGAATAATAAATAATATAGGGACTNGTAAAAATCAATATAAATTTAAAACGAAACATAAAAATATTAGACTAATTAATATAAAACTTAAAAGTATTATTTATGAATAATAAATAATATAGGGACTAAATATGCAAGAAAAGTTGATACCTCAAAATTTGAAGTATCATGGTGGTGATACCTCAAATTTGAAGTATCAACTTTATGATACTTCAAATTTTGAAGTTTTGAGGTAACGTTTGGAATGCATGATACCTCAAATTTGAAGATTTAAAGTATCGTTTGGAGATGCTCTAATAGTCTTTTTCCAGTTTTTATTTCTAATTTTCTCGATTTTTTTTTTGGTTTTGTTTGATGGTGTCTCCTCCACCAACCTTGGCGTCTTCTCCACCAACCTTGGCGTCTTCTCCAATGTCTGGTGACTCTGGTTCAAAGGTTTCTTTNATTTTGAGGTAACGTTTGGAATACATGATACCTCAAATTTGAAGATTTGAAGTATCGTTTGGAGATGCTCTAATAGTCTTTTTCCAGTTTTTATTTCTAATTTTCTCGATTTTTTTTTTTTGGTTTTGTTTGATGGTGTCTCCTCCACCAACCTTGGCGTCTTCTCCAATGTCTGGTGACTCTGGTTCAAAGGTTTCTTTGTTCCTCCGTCGGTGAGCCAGCTTTGGAAATCGAATATGTAAATGTTAGGGTGGAGACGAAATGTTGGTTCTTGGCAAGGTGTGATGGCAACCTTCAAACAGTTTTATCGAAGTCTTCTTTTTCAGGAGCAGTCTTGCCTTTGATTCGGTTAAGTTTAGTTTAGGTCTGGTTTAAGTTTTGTCCAGTTTAGTGATTCAATCTTATGGGTCATTGTTTGGTTAGTTGTTCTATTAGCTCAACATGTATCCATGGTATTAGATTAGTTTGTAAGTGGTATTAGTTTTTTTAATGTTGAGAATATTTCTAGTTGGGTGTGAGGTTGTTTCCGGAGAACAAAAACCAAATCCAAATTATATTAAACCGAATTCGAACTAAAATTTCAAATAATCCAAATAGATTCTAATTTAATCTAAAAATCAAAAATCTAAATATATCATACCCAAATCCCAACATATATTCGAACACCCATCACTACTTCCAATATATCATTCTTGACCTTAGACGTTAAAAAGAGAGAAGTAAAGACGAAAGAAAAAATGTTTTTAATTAGAAACAATCATAAGATTCGTCGCTTTATAATCAATAAACCATCATCCTGAAAATTTACCCCCCATTCATCTCCCTACAAGCGTCGATTATCTGCCGCAGATCCCATTATCTCTCTTGCATCTCTAACCAAAGGTAATTTCCTTCTGAAATCGGACGATATAGAATTATAGATGATTGGATTATTAGAGGAACTCGATCGCATAATTCACGATTTAGATTCTGCGTCCGATCGGTATGAGTCGCTTAGATTCGCAGCTCGTATGAATTTTCCGCGTCTTTGGTTTTCAATTGTCAGAAAGCCACTGGAGATCAAACCTAATTGGTTTTTGGATTTTTTTTGTTGGCAATTCTCGTTTCCTTGAATCCTTTCTAGGCAAATTTTCTCAAAGGAATTTGAGAATTTATGCAGGTTTTAGTTTTAGCTCGCTGTGTGAGTTTATTCTTCATAGCATTTGATGATTCTGCCATTGTGTTGTACGTTCAGGTGTATTTTTGGGATCCACAACAAGATCGTTAGAGAAAGCTTTTACTGCTACTTCTAGTTTGTTTCTGGCCTTGAAACAGCGCACTTGGTAATTCATGTGGCCTCTTTGTTTTCTGCTTAACAAGCTTTTGAAAGTTGATGAGGGGAATCAGAGGAATCTAGAAGGACATGGAGATCCATTGGTGAGTACTGGAAAGTTCAGAGAAGCAGGGTTGCCATCCTCGTCACACATAGAAGTAGGACCAACTTTTCCCTTTCAGTTTCTTTTCTCTTGGCTTCTCTATGCTTGGTACCTATCGTGTGGGCATAGAAACTAGAAGTCTATATTTGCTGCAACTTATCGTCTGATTTGCCTCATTGCCGGTCCTTTTAATCACCGTTAGGTCCCTCATGTACATCAGTTAGCTTCATGGGATTGTGGTCTCGCTTGTGTTCTCATGGTTCTTAGAGCAAGTGGCATCACAAGCTGCACTATTGAGGATTTGGCTCAAATATGCTCCACAAATAGGTCTGCTTGTACCATATGAAACGGTCATATTATGTACCCTGTCTTAGAGATGATAACATTTGGCAGGGAATACTGTGTCAGTAAGATACTTATTATCAACTTTTCACATTTCTGCAGCATTTGGACTGTAGATCTCGCATATTTACTGCAGAAGTTCTGTGTGGAATTTTCCTATTTCACAATAACATTTGGAGCAAATCCGAATTATTCCATAGAGGAATTTTACAAGGTATCTAAACTATGGATGGGAAAGACCTTTAGATGTTTGTTTGATAGTTTCTCATGCACCAAGTGATGCTGTGTGCTTCAGAGTATGCTAGTGAAATTCTGATACTTTTCCGAACTTCTGAGCAAGTCTGACTGCTTTTTTCTAAGTCTAAAACGTTCAAGATGTTCTTTATGGCAATCGTGATGCAGGAGCAGCTCCCTGAAGATCTGGTGCGTGTGGATTTGCTCTTCAGGAAAGCACATGAATCTGGCATTATTATACAGGTAAGATCGTTTGGCCAAACAGTTCTACTTCCTCCTGTGTGAAAAAAAAAGTTCTGGCTATTTTTTTGCTCCATTATTGCTGCTCCATTATGTGGCCAGCTTTTCTCACCACGCATTGATTTTGTTTTTCTGTAGACACTTCCCTTTAAATCAGTACATTGTTTTTGCATTTTCTACAGAAAGTCACATGTCAACAAAGTTTTTCCATTGTGTAATCCAATTATTATTTGGAAATCAAATTCAATCAACCTCATCGTTTTTGCAGTGCAGATCAGTTAGTATCCATGATATTTCTTGTTTGCTATTGTCGGGGAACTATATTGCCATTGCGCTAGTCGACCAGGACAAGCTAAGGTTGGTTCTTTCATTTTTTATATATTCCCTCTAGTCAGAGCCTTTCATCAAACAACTTTTGGATGTGTGCGACGTCTTTCATGTTCTTCTCAAAACTTACTCACTGACATATCATGGGCCTTCCCAAAATATCATTTTCCCTCGTTTTAAGTGTTTGCAAGAAATATGAGATAAAGAAGCAGCTTAGTGTTCATACTCGTCTTTTACTTTTATAGCAAGTCTTGGTTGGAGGAAGTGATTGTCGCTGGTCTTCACACCAGCAATTCTAGCTACACAGGTGAGAGTTGCCCCCCAGTCTTGAACTCTGTTTCTTCTCTTCCAAAATGGTTTTCACATACTTGATTTTCTTATGTGGATGAAATTTCTCATCATTTGAATTCGGGAATCAAGAAAGGGATCAATCGTTTATTTCACGCAAGCTTAACATTAGAATCTCAAAAGACAATAATGTTATCAAACGAGAAAGGGATCATTCTTCTTAAGTTGGGCTTTGGGGGCATTCATTAGATTTCCCTTTCTCGGTAAAGACTGCATTTGTTAAATCTCTTACACTATTTGTCTCCTTGATGATTCCAATAGGTCACTATATCGTAATTTGTGGCTACGATGCTATTAGAGATGAGTTCATCATCAGAGATCCCGCTAGTTCCAAGTAATTTCTTCTTATCTCTCTTTGCTTTCAACACTTACATATTGGTCTCCCTCCTGCATTTTCCCTGAGATGTTATATCTGGTGTCGCTGTGTTCATCTATCATCATCATAAACATTGAAATTCTTCACATAAAGTGTTTCTAGATGCTAGTTATCATTAATTACTAATTAGCAAGATAGAAAACTTATGCATCGATCTTGGAACGTGCCAGTTGCCATTACTCAATACTAGTAAGAAAGCATAGAGAAATTTCTTGCAGGATGCACGAAAGGATCTCATCAAAGTGCCTGGAGAATGCCCGTAAATCGTTTGGTACAGACGAAGATCTTCTCCTGGTAATCTGAAACATGAATAGTTAGTTTTGGCTCGAGTAATTTGACAATGTTCATTTATCGTTTTATGGATTTGTGCAGATAAACTTGGAACCAGAACGAGTATTAGAATCATCGAATCATTCTTGTTCATAACCCTTCTCTCCCAGAAGAACATAAGCTGAAAAGTATACGTGTCTATGCATATATGTACATGGATCATTAGTGGAACTCAGTATAGGCTTTTGATAATTTTATATTTCTAAGAAGTTGCCTTGTACAAATTTGTTTTTTCGTACCATTAGGTTGTGAATGCATAAGATTTGATTGGTTTATGCATTCGAGTAATCAGAGTGGTACTACTATCCAACTTTTGTATCAACCGAAGCAAACCGCTAAAAAATAATAATTAATCCGAGAATATCATAACTGTACCGGATTTAACCTAACCATATCCCAATACCGGATATAATCGCACCACACCATGGAATCTGATTCGAGTTATCTTAAACCGAGTTTAGATTCGGACCCAACCCATCATCTGTCAGCAAAGACTCGTTTGAAGATGGTTTTCTTTATTCCGTCTCCTAGAACCCTAGAACTCACAAAACCCTTTATACTTCCAGATACAGAGAAATCGGTATTATTCAGAACGAATCTCTGGCTGCTCTATTCTGTCTTCGAACAATATGGAGGATCGTGTTTTCTCTTCGGTTCACTCCACAGTTTTCAAGGAATCCGAGTCATTGGAAGGGAAGTGTGACAAAATCGAAGGATACGATTTCAATCAGGGAGTAAACTACCCTAAGCTTCTCCGATCCATGCTCACCACCGGATTTCAGGCCTCGAATCTCGGTGAAGCTATTGATGTCGTCAATCAAATGGTTTTATTCCCTTCGAATCTCGAACTAATCAAATTAAAGTTCCTTTTTGTGCGGAATTTTTTTGTTTGCTTTGTCATTGATCTTCGTTTTGTCTGAATTGGTAACACGGGGTTTGTATTGTATTGAAGTTAGACTGGAGACTGGCTGATGAAACTATAATAGCTGAAGATTCCAGTGAAGAGGAAAAGGACCCATCATTTAGGGAATCTGTGAGGTGTAAAATCTTTCTGGGTTTCACTTCGAATCTTGTTTCATCGGGTGTTAGAGATACAATTCGATATCTTGTTCAGCATCATATGGTTAGTCAGCCATATCTTGATTCATCACCACTTTTATGGATGTAAATTATTGGACTTTTAGTTTGAATTACTCGGCGTTTTTTAGATTTGGAAGCTCTTTGATTCTAATGCTTCTGCATGCAGGTGGATGTTATAGTAACGACAACTGGTGGTGTAGAGGAAGATCTTATAAAATGCCTTGCACCCACTTTTAAAGGTGATTTCTCTCTACCGGGAGCTTATCTGCGGTCAAAGGGATTGAACCGAATTGGGAACCTGCTGGTTCCAAATGATAACTACTGCAAGTTTGAGGATTGGATCATTCCCATCTTTGACGATATGCTTAAGGAACAAAAACAAGAGGTATCTTTCTCTTTTTTTCATTCTGCACCACCCTGATCTTTCTTCCCTGTGTTTTAAATGGTTTTACAAGTTTAACGAGTCTTTTGTGAACTAAAACTGTGTATTGTGATATTTATTCAAAGTAATTCTGTTTCATCGGCTGGAGATAAATTTTGCTTCCTCTCTTGCATCATAACTTTGTTGATGGATCCTTATGCCTCTGGTTTTTCCTTGTAGAATGTTTTGTGGACACCTTCTAAGCTGTTAGCACGGCTTGGAAAAGAAATAAACAATGAGAGTTCATACCTTTATTGGGCATACAAGGTAACAAAAGATCAACCCGTTGTAATATTCTTTGGCATACTGTTAGGAACTCTGGGATTGAGCTTTTATGTCTCTTGTGGTGTTTGTAGATGAATATTCCAGTGTTTTGCCCAGGGTTAACCGACGGCTCTCTAGGTGATATGCTGTATTTTCACTCCTTTCGTACCTCTGGCCTTGTCGTCGATGTAGTGCAAGGTACTTCTCAGTGAGGCAATTCCTAGAGTTTTCTTGCTATGTCCATCGTAAACTAGCAGTGAGTTGTAGCTTTTCCAGTGCAGCAACTGACCTTACGGTTAGTTGAGGAATAAAGGTTTAGACAGGAGCTAGTAGAATAGCGTTGTGTTGGTGGTATTCTGGTTTGGTTTGGCTCATTGTGGTGGGAGTTAGAGAATTATATTGAGTGAAGCAGTTAATCAATTTAAATGAATCTGATCACCATGATTCTCGTTAAATGCTGGATTATAAGATATGGTCAGTGGTCACTAAACCTAAACCAACTCATGCTTTATGAACAGATATCAGAGCAATGAACGGCGAAGCTGTCCATGCAAACCCAAGGAAAACAGGGATGATTATCCTTGGAGGGGGCTTGCCAAAGCACCATATTTGTAATGCCAATATGATGCGTAATGGTGCAGATTACGCTGTTTTCATAAACACTGGGCAGGAATTTGATGGGAGCGACTCAGGTGCACGACCTGATGAAGCGGTGTCCTGGGGTAAAATAAGGGGATCGGCTAAAACCGTTAAGGTCTGACTCAAACCTGCTTCTTCTTTCTTTACATCCTTCGCTGATTTCCCACTGTGTGGCTTTGTGTACATATTCGATGATGGATCATTCGTGTTGCAACAGGTATACTGTGATGCTACCATAGCCTTTCCTTTGTTGGTTGCGGAAACATTTGCCTCGAAGAAAGACAGAACTTGTGAGCTTAAGACCGTGGATTCATAAAGACTTGCATAGTTAATACAGGTCCACGATTGATGTGGCCGTAACACAAACTGTACTCGTGCAGATTGTACTTTTATTAACATTCAAATTGTGTCGATTAATACACGAGTCTTTTGGTTTCTGTGACATCATCTTAGAGTGATAAAATAAGATCAACAAGATCATCTAGAGATCGAGAAGATGAGCCTCCTGGTTTAACAGATCTTCTGACTTCAGCTTGCAACACTTTGATCTTCTCTCGAATATCTTCTCCTTCTGATCCAACCATCAGCTTTCTCACTGCTCTCTCGATTTCTCCTCTCTCTATCCGACCTTCCAAGTGAATCCCAATCCTCCAAACATCACTGACGAATCTCGCGTTTAGCATTTGGTCCCACACATAAGGCAAGCAGATCATAGGAACCCCTTCGCATATACTCTCCAGCGTTGAGTTCCATCCATTATGAGTAAAAAACCCTCCTGTTGCTCTATGCCCAAGAACTTCTTGTTGCGGTGCCCATTTCACTATCTTTCCTCTCCCCTCTAGACTTTCCATGAACTCTAATGGTAACGACTCGATCCAATCTCTGCCATGGATTGAACCAGGCCGAACAACCCACAAGAAGGCTTGGTTAGTGTTGCTTAACCCGCAAGCAATCTCCAAGAATTGAGACTCAGTGATGGTCACAATACTCCCAAAGCTAACGTAGAGAACTGATTTCGTTTCGTGCTTATCTAACCATGGAATGCAACTCTTGTCTTGTTCGAACAAGCTGCTAGACGAAGTTGGGATGTCATGGATGTGAAATGGGCCAATGGGGAATATCGGAAAGGTGAAGACTTTGTTGGACCCAGTAAGTGAATCTTTATCTAGCTCTTTGCAGGACATGACTATGATCCCTGAAGCTAGCTTAGTCGTTTCGTGTATCTTAAGCAAGTAATGATCGAGTGATTCACTCTGATTGCTGTTTCCCATAATTCGAGAAAGATCTTTCTTTCGAAGCGGTGGAAACACGGGAACTATATCCTCTGCTTCTGAATCTGAAATAAAACAGAGAAATTTCAAGAATCTGACTTTGTCATTGCTCAAGTCTCTTTGAATGTTTTCGTTTACATCCTCAATTATTATACGGAAAAATTGCATATCCGATTTTTCACTTAATCTGCTCCACATCATTCATAAGTTTATTGCTATTTGCCCCCCAAGTTTATTGCTATTTACATTCTCAAGTAACTTAGTCTGATCTAATAACAAAAGGTAATCTGGTCCAATGAAATAACATAATTAGAAAAATAAAAGGATAAAAATCTAAAAAATTAATAACTTTTGTATTTAATTAATGTACAATATATTTATAATTATATTATTTAGAATATTATGGTCATAAAATATAACAAAATAATATACTATATATTTCTATAATTATATATAAATATAAATATGATTATATTCAATATTTTTTATAAATATTTTTTTATATTTACTTAGTTTTTTATATATTAAAATTTAATATTTAATTTGCTTAGAAATCTTATTGAAATTAAATACTCTTGTTTTCCTAATAGGTATCAAAGCAAATAATGAATCTTTGCAGAGGTCTAGGATTAGCAATAAGAAGAATGATTGTACCTGAAACCGGAAGAAACCCTTGACTTCGAAGCTGAGGAACAAGCAAGTGTCCGAGAAAGAATGTGAATTTATAAGCACAGAGAGCAAATCTGGGAAGATTAAAACTATGAGCTACGGATTGAGTGAAAACCTATCCGGAATCATCAATCAAACAGCTAATCTTCTTCTTCTCCTCCCCTGTTCCTGAATCTGAATCAGAAATGAGTTTACCCAAACAGTCTCGAAATGGGTTATCACAAGTTTGGTTGAGAAGTGTGAGTTGAAGCAAAACATCCCGAGAGTGAGCCTGAGCTTCGGATAGTCCGTCAGGGATCTCTAAGAAGGTGAAGAGAGGATGGTCTGAAGATTTAGGAGCGTTGAAGCGCGTGTGGATGATGGTGATGGTGAAGCCTCTGGAGAAGAAGATGTTTGCTAGCTGAAGCATAGGGTTAATGCAGCCTTGTAATGGTAAAGGGAATAGAATTATTCGTTTCTCCTTTCTCCTCTCCATCTAATTAAGCTTCTTTCTTCGATTGAGTGAGTATTAGATTTGTCTGAATTTATCTTCAATAGCAATGAATCAATGATATACAAAACGATAAGATAAGTATTGACTCTCGCCTACTACCAAATCATCAANAATTAAGCTTCTTTCTTCGATTGAGTGAGTATTAGATTTATCTGAATTTATCATCTTCAATAGCAATGATATACAAAACGATAAGATAAGTATTGACTCTCGCCTACTACCAAATCATCAACGTGTTACACGATAAGCGACGAGTGATTCTGACACATATTTCACTTTTTCTACTTTATTAATTAAAGAAAGAATTATTTTTACCGTATTATATTAATTAAATTACCGTATTTTTTTTTTTCAAAGGATATATATTAGCAAACAAACGTATAAGAGTTACAACTAAGCTTTAAATAAAACAACATTAACGGATAATCCGATAAAAAGCCGACAGACCACTTAAATGTCTTTGGGCGACAACCAAAATGAGATCTATGGAAACTAAACCGAGCAAGGACACCAATAACAACCATAAATAAGAGGAAAGTCGAGTTGATGACCGAAGCGAGATTGAGCGAATGCTTTTTATTGAAGGCCTCGAACGCCTAAGATTTATTGGTCTTCTTCCATCCGTACTAGCGAGTTGACCTACAAGCATCATAAGACGAAACAAATGGACTCGAGGGAATCCGGCTGATGGCTAACAAGCCAGTTTAATCCAAGAAAACCCATAACAATATAACTTGAGATGACCTCCTAACTGGCCATAACAAAGAGAACCTCGAGACTACAACTTGAACAAATCAGCATCTATAATAGCTAAATTCCAATGCCATTCTAAGATAATTGCAATCCAATCGACAAAGAGAGAGTCCTAAACCAGGTGAAAAACCCAACATAATGTTCAAACCAACCTCAGATTCAAACCAGCCAAAGCCAGGAAAGGATACTGCTTTATACGCAAACAAGGTCACCTTACGGAACCACCATCGATGCAACACACAATCTGCTCGACCGATAAACCCTCAAACTCGCTGCATGCATAATCACATCTCGACACTGGGAAAAGCAAATCAGGCTGAAGAAGAAGGTGATGCAAGACGTGACCGAGGAAGCAGAGGCAAGGACCACCGTGACCGTTGATGAAGCTGAAGCAGAACCACCAAGGAGGAGAGAAAACACCGCGAGATCTCATCCGAACAAATCTTTCCACACATAAATAGAACCGGAGCTTGGAAACAGTCACTGCATGGCCGGAAAAAGGCATCTCCACTCCTCAATCAACGCAAGACCCTTTGCCTTAGACCACCAACGATCCGGCGATGAAGAGAGAAGACACCCACCAAAGCCATCACAGAGACAAAAGCCGAGATACCGAAGAGATTTGTACAAAACAGAAGAGAAACGATAAGGCCAAAAGCTCTCCCCTCCCCGACGCCGTGAAGGCCGCCGACGGAGAGGAGAGAAACGAAATATACTGGCGGCGGCTAGGTTAAACATTTGGCGAGAGCGTTTCAATTCTAGAGAGAGAATTTTAATTGAAATCTTTAAATTACCGTATTATATTAATTAAATTAAAACTTGTATAATGAAGTTTTCGTGCCTTTTTTCGTGGTGCCTCGGTCTCGAGGATCTGCCTTTTTAGCTCTGTTTCGTGTGGTTCTGTGAAGTCGTAAGGTCTCTTGGCCTTCTGTTTAGTTTTTTCGTTGGTATTTGCGTATTAATGGAAGCATTAGGTCGATTTCTATCCACCCATGGTGGTCTGGTTGTGGTTTGTTGCTGGGTCTATTGCTTGAGTTTGTTGGTGGAAGAGTCCTTGGTCCAAGCTTCCTCTCCGGTTCTATGATTGATTAATATCAACGGTTTTCCGGGTGTTTCTCGTTTACGGGTTTGTTGTGATGCTCATTGGTCATTTCTCCTTTTGCATCTCCGGTTTATCCCATGTCTTGCTTACCATCTGGATCTCATGGCGGGTGTCTCTTCTCTTAGCCATGGCTCAGTTATTCTAGGTGCTTATGAAGGTGGAGTTCTTTATGACTCATGTATTTGGGTTTGAAGAAAAAAGAGGTGTTTCTCCCTTTGTTAGTTGGTGCGGGATGTGTTCTTCTTAGCTCTGCAAGGCTTCTCAAGTCATCACTGGAGCAGTTCTTGAAAAAAATTTCGTCTTTCTATTCATCAGTATACTGGGCGAGGAGATATCTTCATTAGGCTCATCTACTAGGTCGAATAGTTTTGGCTTCAAGTTGGATATCCTGTTTAGTTTGATCTCCTGTGCTTTCTAATTGTTTTTCGTGTTTGGCTTTCTGGTTCCGAGAACTTCCATAGTTCGTTGGCTTTAGCTTCTGGGGATGATCTTTATCCGCCGACTTTGGATTTTATCAGGTTTGTTTGTCTATTTGGTTTGTAGTCTAAAGTTTGGTCTAGAGTGTTGTTTTGAGTTTGACTCAAAGACATTGTAACCGTTCTTTTGATAATATTACATCAGATGACAAAAAAAAAACGGACCATAAAGAAGTCTGTTCAAGGACAAAAAGAAATTGTACAACGATAGAGAACAACCGCTTGAAAACGGAAATAAATTGTTCGCATGTGAAATACAACAACCTCTCTAAAATTATTAACATAGTTTTCTTTCAAAAATTAATATCTTAAACACTAAGAAAAAACGGTCTGGACATAACCATGCTAGACCTACGATGTCCCACTATATCTTTAATAACCGATATAAATCGGAGGATAATAGTATGAACCAAGTATCCAAAACCGCTACATCTAACTAATACAAATATAGGTAACCTTATTTTAAAACCAAATACATGAAAATTTTAAACAATAAGAACTAATAAACAAAAACCCACTATAGTAAAACAAAAAATGATAACTAGGTCCATCCAAAAACCCAACAAACAATAGTGGCTGAAGAAAAAATCAAAACATTCACTACCATTTCAGAATCCTCTGAAATTAAACACGTCACTCGATGAAAGCCAAAACTGTGCCATGTGGCCATATAACCGAAGCATCACTTTCCACGTGGGAAAACTGTAGTAGCTTTGTGGCAACAAAGAATAACACACAACCGCCTCCACGCATCACGCATCCAAGCATTTGGTAGAAGACGACAAACTCCATCCACAGGCTCCAACGAGTAAGATCGACTTGGCTCCATCTTGGTTTTCCGATCATTTGGCAACAAAGCAAAGGGGACTAGGTTAAGGAGACTCCACCCAATCCAAGAGGCTAAGATCGACAAAGACAAAATTTGACGCTGGTGAGGAACTCCTCTTGCATCGCACACCGGTTCCTCCTCAAAGACGACTCGAGAAGCAGAAAAGCTAGGACAAAACCTTGAACTCATGAAAAGCTCACAAGTCACCAAAATCTTTCTACCAATCGAACGGAAAATTTTGTACACAAACAAACAGAGGAGGATATTGTATGATATATAAAATAGGAAAAAGAGACGTTGGCGAATTGCCAAACGTCCACAACAAAAACGAGATTTGTGATGGAGTGAATCAAAGACAGAGATGATTTTTTAGAGAAAGAACGATTGTCTCTTTTTAGTTGGACTCAATACTTAAAGGAAGAATTATCTAAAATCGCAATTTAGCCAACTTAATTATAAGATAAGACATTTTAAGTTTTTTTTTTCAATCTAAGATATTTTGTCAAATAAATTTACTACTTTAACCTTCAAAAACATTCTAACTAATTCGAATTAATGAGAGAATAAAGCTTCTAACTACATAGTTTTTTTAAAGATAATATTCTTATAGATTTTGGTCTTTTTTGGGCTAGAAATTGCAGCGACAGTTTCCTGCTCCGACCACCGATTTTTTTTTTTTTTCCGATGTGCTAATTTGATTCTTTTGTGGCTAAACCATAGAGAGCTCGCTGCCATCTCTCTTACTTGCATAACCTTCGTTTTAATTACCAAATCCTTAACCCTCCATCGATCCATTGACGCCGCAAGATCACTCGAAAACCTCCCAATCCCGTTTACCAACTCCATCGATTCCCAAAGATACGCGAATTTCGTCTACTTACCTTTTCAGATTCCTCCTTCCTCTCCTCCGCCAAGGCAATGGTGGGGAGAATCTACTGATCATTATCCACTGATTCGAGTTAGGTCATTGGACTTGACCAGTGGATCGATCTTGCATTCAAATTTCGAGGACGCATTGAGGCCTTATATTGGTTCGGTGAGTGAACGTGAAAGATTTGGGTGAGTCTAGTGGACGATTCAAGAGAGGTGATGTATGGATGCATGTGCGAGAATTGCGAGGAAGGATACTGCATGTGCTTAACACTCGCGGGAGTGAAGGAGATAACCAATGAATGTGGGTCGGGATGCGGGTTGGATTGTCCTAACCGAGTTCCTCAAAAGGGGATTTCAGTTCGTTTTAAGATCGTCACATATGAGAAGAAAGGTTGGTGTTTATACGCTGAAAAGTTCATCAACAAAGACCAATTCATCTGCGAATACGCATGTAACAATACATTACCCCCAAAAATGTCATGAGTCACTTCGATTTCTGAATAGTTTAATAATCAAAGGTGATAGATTTTGCCCTAACAATTGAATATCAAGCTCAATGTTACATGATTAGATGAACATTAGCTTTAAGGTAACTCTCAAAGTGTTAAGATCCTTTTCGGTTTCAGAATATAATGATACGTTTTATTGCAAGTGGTTGATTAAGATTTACATTTAGATTTATAGGAGTTTGAAGATCTTACTTTGTGCATTGTGATGAGATCTAACTTTTTAGGCTTGGATCTTGTGATTCATACATGTATACCAGGCAATAAAATCAAAGTTTCTTGAACAAATATTGGACATAATGTTTCTTTCTTTCACATTTCTCCTAAAATCATTTAACAAAAGATTTTGAGCTGTGAATTACAAGAAGTTATTATGGCTGCAGTAGAATAAGATTAGTGTTCCTGATTGATCTTTGATTAATAGTCGGTGGTTCATTTTAGTTATGTGTAGTAGGCGAGAATCGAGAGTGAAGCTCTTTTTGTTCTGATTCCAGACCCAGTGACTTGCTTCTCCATTGCTCGTTACTATCAGAAACAAATCTTTATATTGGTTTCAGAATCTAATCTGGTTCTTATGGATTGTCTCACAAGCGGACGTCACACGAATGGGTAAAATGGGATTTCGAATTTTATAAGAGCATCAACAATGTTTATCTGGACGATGATCTCCCTTTTTTCCTTGACACAATCATTAATAATCTCATGCCTACTTTTAGACTAATGAAGATATGTCTTACCTTCCTCTGGTAATGGCTTTGTTCATTGCAGTTGTTGCTAGTGACTTTGGCACTCAACTAAAGAGTATTTTCTGTATTTTGAATACTAGGATACTTGAGATGAAAAGTCAATAGGCTAACCATAATTCATTACAATTTATGTGGAATATCTATGTCGTATTTAAAGTAAACCCATCTTTTCATGTTTAACTATCAGCTACAAATTTCTCTATTTGTATGGTTCTATGTTGTCCTAATTTCAAACGTTATAGTCATAACCCAATAACAAACGTTCTAACCATAATTCAATAACAATGTTTAAACCATGTTCTAACCATAATTTAGTAACAATGGTCTAACCATAATTCAATAACAACATGTTAACCATAATTCAGTAACAACATTCTAATTATAATTCAGTAACAACGTTGAAACCATAAATCCTAGAGAAAATTTTTAGGTAAGTGATATGTCCTAGTTTTAGGGGTTTAAGTCCCACCTTTTGGTAGGATTATAAATCATTTTTTGAATTATTAACATGCTTTTGGAGCACTTTTGTCTCCTTTCAGGGTTCGGAAGGTGTGGAAGGGAAATCTAAAGAAAAATGTTTTTTGCACTCATTTGGGAAGTTACTCAAAAAAGAAGTCTTCATCCGAGATTGAGTTTGATTGAACCAGATCTGGTTTGATCGAACCCCTGCACCGAGATGAAGCGGTCGAACCGGATCCGAAGAATCAGAGATCAAGTCAAGAAAAAGAACTGGTTCGATCAAACCGAACCCCATGATAAAGAGGTTCGAACCGTCGCGCAAAATCTGGGATCCTCGTGCAAGACTAAGACTGGTTCGATCGAACCATAACCCTAATTTCCTTTTTTTGGGTTTTTGAAGCCCAAGACCCGCTTACTTGAAGAGAGTATATAAAAGGACGCCAAAGACTCGATTTTTCAACACACTTTTACAGACTCTTTCTTTAGTTTTACTTGTTTTGTTTTTCCTGCAATTAAGATTTTTAGACAATAAGCTTTAGGGAGATAGATTTCAATCTGACAACTTGTAGTCTTAAATCCTTGTTATTTGATCAATCAAAATTGTTTTTATGCTTTCATCTATGATTTATTTGGTTGCTATCACCATGTCTGAGTAGTTCAAAATTAGATCAGATCTAGGGATTTCACTAGAAGGGAAAGCTAGGGTTTATGCTTGATTAAGTTTAGAGAAAAAGGAAACAAAAGGGATTCTCCCTT
>OVAO01001220.1:0-15958 GCA_900406285.1 Biscutella auriculata
TCTATATCTATAGGAAACTTATCACCCGAGAGGTTCTTGATAGGATTCCCGAATTAAATTAATAGGTTGTTAGTCGATTCTTTCCAAGAGATTGTTTAAGTTATCGATTAATTATTGTATGGAATTATGTGTAATTCTTTCTAGTAATGCTTCATTACCAAGAGATTTGTGTAATGGTAGGATTAGAAAAGGTTCTAGTTGTACGAGAGCGAGCTTGTCTAGTTTAGAGATTCCTAGACATAGAATAAGCCAAAGATAGTTAGTAAACCTTCTAGCATGAAAACTCCTATCGATTATCAATCCCGTTATCCATAAGTTTCCTTTTAAATTCTGATATTTATCATTTGCAGTTTAGTTAGTTTGCTTTCATTTTCAGTTTATTGCTTTGTTTTATTTAATTGCTTAAGATTTGTTAGTGACAAACAAACCCCTTTTGTGTTGCCTAGACTTAGTAAAATCTACCATAGGACTTGTGAGTTAATTACCCCCGAGTTGGTTCGACAACCTCGATCACTCATCTTCCCTATACTTCATTGATAAACAACCATAAGAGATGAAAATTTCTGTTTATCAGTCTGCCTCAATTTGTGAGATTTGTTTGTGCCATCGTGAAGTATAACCTTTGTAATGTAATATGATTCACGACAATGACTGGAATTTTAATTAGCACGCTTTGTTGGATCATTGTTTTTCTTTGTTGGATCATTGTTTTACATAGAACGAGAGAGCATCAGCAACAACAGTGGGGTTTATTTCATACGACTTTTTAAAATTTTAAAATTTTACATGACAAATAAGAATTGATGACATGGATGATGACATGGCAAATCAGTAAGTCAGCCGACATACGAACACATAACCTCGCTTTAATAAACCAGACAACAAATACCACGTGAGACAGCCACAACGTGAATGATATTCTAGTAATTAATCTTTCGCTAATAAGTCAGTTGTAAAAGGCTGATTAAACATAACTCAGTTGTAAAACATCATATAAGTCAGTCATGGATTTAATAACTCAGTCATCCGATGATTATTAAATCAGCTAGAGAAAACTAACTCAGGCAAGAGATAACTACAACTCATCCGTATTTTCAATAACTCAAACTAACTCATGAAACAACTCAGCTGGAGAAACCAACTCAACCAAGAGATATCTGCAACTCATTTGTATTTTGGATAACTCAGTCGGACGATGTATAAGTCAACTGTAACTTGTGTCCGTAAGTCAGCCTTGATCGCATAAATCCGTAAGATTTACATAAGTAAGTGGTCACGTGCAACTGACTTATGTGCGCATAAAAGTTGTAATATTACTAGAATCGCACGCGTAGCATAAATCGGCGGAAACGTAAACATAACTTAGTTGTATCGTAGTAAGTAGCGCTTGACGGTTGGGTTAACTAATACACGTCAGCGAATTCCTACGTGGCGAATGACATTCCTGTAAATACGTTTTTTGTCAAAACGTAACACAAGGGCACAGTCGGCATTTAAAAAATCGCAGTAATAAAAAGACGATTTGTATGGATCTAGTCATTTCGTTTGAAATATGTGTTACTTCAGTCAACTTCCCCACTAATAAAGCCATATATAAGATTAAAATCAATGTTTCAGATTCCGTGAATAACAACCACGGAAATTGGGAGTTTGAGGATTTTACCTTGATGAAATGATGGAGAATGGGTAAAGATAGAATTAGGGAGCTTTGAAAGTTGGATTTAAAGACTTAGAAATCACGTAAAATGAGTTTGAAATACGACATAATCAATTTTAAGGGTTTTGGGAGATAAAATGCGTGAAAACCGCGAATGAAGAAGAAGGGGATGATAGTTTTACACTTAAATAGCAAAATATTTTCGAAAATTTACCTCGGTACAGATCACATCTCACATGTGTCAGTGACCGGTAACTAGCTACGCATGGGACGATAACTTGTACTTGTATGCACTAAACGATACATGTCACCGATAAAGGTCATATCAGTGCTCCATTTTAGTTGGGTCTGACCAATGCAATGTTCTGCCATGATTTGGTACTCGTATCAGTATGGTCAAACTGGTACATCTAACCGGTGTGAGCATATTGGTCTAACCGGTGTGAGCATATTGGTCTATTGTTGCATATTCGTGATGATTCTCATATTAGATGTATTATGAGCTTCAAAGTCCTCAACCCTTTCTATCATGTACTTATTTCGACCCTCTTGAATTTCTAACCTCCTTAATATGTCTCCATCGTTGTCAATAAGTTGGTGGTTGAAGACACTATGGTGTTGTTCATCAAGCTTATCATTCAAGGTTCCGGGAGACTTCCTTGTGAGCTCGATGGTGCCTTGATCGTCTAACACTTCTTTCGGATTACTCTCGGGTAGAATTTCATCAACCTATGTTCCTTTCATCGTGTCTGCATTTTGTTTACTCAAACCTCCTTCAAGACTAGTCTTACCATTGCCAGTCTCGTCCTCAACCTCCACTCCAATAGGTCCATCTTCAACTGACTCCTCAAATGCTCATTGGGTAGCTCATTCCTGGTAAAGGCTTGGCCGTTGATGGTGGCCCTTCTTCCTCACCTTCTTGGTGTCATATTTTTAACACGATTATTCCCTATATGCTGGCTAATAGTGCATTTCCTGACATCGATAATCGCTCCGGCGGTTGCTAGGAACGATCTTTCCCAATATGAGTGGGTCTTTGGACTCCTCTTTCATTTCCAGGACAAAAAAACATGTCGGAACCTTGTAATAGCTAAGCTTTTATTAGCTAAAAATCCTAGTTATTAGATGAAGATAGGTCGGGTATGAAATGTCGAACCAACTTAAGGAGCATTTAACGTACTAGCACCTTAAATAATTCACCTTGTCTAAGCGGATTAAAGATTCAATTTTTTCACAATGATCCTAATTAAGCAATTAAAATTGGAAACTTTCAAAGTCAATTGTAGTAGCAAAAAGTCAATGAAATCGATCTAGATTAAAAACGATAAAAAAACTAAGCATATGGACCAGGACAATCGATTGGGCAGTCAGTTTTATGCATATAAAGTTCAATTCAATCATTAAATGTTAGTCTTAGGTCTATGAATAATTAAAATATACTAATTCACTCCTGTGATAATAATTTTTTCACTAAACATGCAATCTCTACAATCCCTTGACAAAATACATATTCAAGAAGCATAAAGACCAGTTCCATACAACCATTAAGAAATCCTAACACACTCCCTTGTAAAGCAAAACTTAACAACATAAAAGACTCATTCATGCATTTTGTTGAACACCGTTCGGGAGATAATTTTCCTAGGATCTAGAATAAGGTGATCAATCCAATTCTAGCATTAGAACATCAATTAGATAAGATCATAACTCATAAGTAGTCTAAGTCCTAAACATCATAAGCAATCAAGTAACAACCCTAATCTATCCTAATCCATGAGTTTAAGAAGATTATTTACTGATCATGTTGAAACCACAAAATCCCATTTTGGGTGAGTGTTTAAACATGATCAAAGTAGGATATTAGATTAGATAGAGGAAGAAGAAACTGAAATTGCAAAATTATTAATACCATATTCACAAATTTGCAAGGTTTAAGAGAGAGATATTAGAGAAAGAACAAAAAGCTTAGAATAAACTATGACATAAAACTTTGATACCCATGACATTAAGGTTTTAGAGTATTTATACTTAATAGAAAAAAGAAGACAAAAACAGTTTGGTCAACTCTGAAATATTGACTTCGTCGCAACTGATATCGGTCACTCGTGCCCGGTATGGTCACACCGGTAAGAAGCTCCATCTGCGACAGTGATTTGTACCGGTTAGACGTGACTGGTACGTATACTTCTAACAGGTTCTTCTGACTGGGGGAGGTCTCTGCCTCCTAAAGCTCTCGGTACCGGGGTCGATTGATAGTAAGCGGTTTCTCACTATTGACTAATGGAAACCTAACCTATATCAATGTAATGTAGTCGTAAGTATGATATTGAACAATCTTCGGGATTGATTACTCACTAATTGTATGTAGAGAGTATGTTAAGTCTAGGTGCAATATATATGATGTTTTGTCACTAAACAACTCTATTTCAAATTATAAGTACATGCAATCAAGTAAGAAAAGTCAAATCAAGATCATAAAAAGTGAACAAGAACGATTTAACCAAATAACAGGAGAAACTAAGAAAATATGTATAGCCAATTGACTCGGGTAATGAAGCTCAAGTTTATGCCACTCAATTCTATCATTCAATGTTAATCCTTAGTCTAAGAACTATGCAAATTAGGTTAATCCAATCCCTTGGTAAAAACTCATTTATCAATCATGCAAATGAACAATTCTTTGACTAATCACATGAACAACAAACATTTAGCTCTAGTCTATACAACTACTAAGCAACCCTAGCACAATTCCTTGGTTTGACCTTAATTAGCACTTAACTGACTTATTCTGATATTTCATCGAACACCTTCTGGGCAATATATTTTCTAAGCTATAAGCAACATAACCAAGCACCTAGCAACATAACCAAGCACTTAATCACCATAATCTACCTAACACATTCACTTAGCAAAATGACAACTCACTAATCATAGCTTCAACACAAAATTCCATGAGAGATTCATGTTTAACCATGACGAAATCAAGTAGATAGAAAAGATTAAAGATGGAAATGCAAATACTAAGCCAATATCTTACAAGATTCTTCAAGAGATTAAGGAAACTTAGAGAGAGTTCTAGAGAGAAAACATAAGAACCAACACACACAAAATAGGGGTTTTTATCATATTTATAGTGTTTACAAAGAAAAAAGCTAAAATCTCTTAGTTTGAATTTGTATGGTGAGCTCATACCGGTCAGACTGACCGGTATGACCTTTGATGCATGACCGGTATGGCTTTAGATGCTCGACGTGCAATGGATACCTGTGGAGATACCAGTCTACAGGACACTGAGATACGTCAATCGTCCATGAGGCCCGATCATGGTACCGGTGGGGTATTCTGACTGGTACATAGGATGTCGTAAGTCTCTGTTAATGGCGCCAGGTCTGAGTACCGGTGGTATGGTGCTAGACTGTTGTGATTCCTTCGGATACCGGTCATTGTGACCGGTATGGTATGGCCGATGCAACTCCCACGAAAGTTACTTATGTCCTTAGGCTCAAAAACGCTTCCAAAACGCTTCTTATGATCCGCTTCTCTACTCAAGCTTGGCTCTACACCTGAAATATGGTTATGATACGCAAATGCAACCTAGAAGACTATAAATGCAACCTAAACTAGTGCAAAATGAATGAGAATGAATGGTAAAAATGATTAAAAATATTACATATCAATGCATTGATACTGCCCACCGGTACGCCTATACCATTTTGGCTTGGCCGGTACAAATCCTTGGTTTCGTCTTGTTTCTGCTCTTTAGCGTCCATTTCGTCTTGTTTCTTCGATTTAGCCCAACTCAACATGAGATGCAATGCAAATGCAACCTAAATAGACCGAAATGCAACATAAGCTAATAAAAATCAAATGAAAACGATGGTTAAAAGATGACAAAAACACAACATATTACCTTGTCATTCCCTACTTGTACTATGTGATTCTTTAGCATCCCTTTCGGTTTCCGCACAAATCTATCGACCAGCACCAGAGAGATCTTACAAGGTTTAAAGGAAGCAAACTTGGGCTTCTTAGCAATGGTGAGTGGCATGATACTTACACTTGCACCTAAATTACACAAACAATTACTAAATTGAAACAATCCTAAGGTACAAGGGAGAATGAAACTCCCTGGATCTTCATGTTTTTCAGGATATTTGTCTGTTAGAGTGACTGTTTTGCACCCCTCTGTGAGTTTTACCATGTCGTTTAGGTCATTCAATTTACTATTGTTGTCCACCTTGATGGAGTTGTCGAAGTTGGGAATGTTCACGAAGGCGTTAATCTTCGGTATTGCCTTGTAAACGTCTTTCATCCTTTGCTCAAACTAATCATGATACTTTGCCACAAGTTGCATTTTGTGACGCCCGGGAAATGAGAGTTTAGGCTCGTAGGGCGGTGGGTCATAGGTTGGATCCATGAAAGTAGCATCCTTCTCCCCACTTGGTTCCTTGTCGTTCTCCTTAACAATCCGAATGCCCACCCCACAACTAGTTTCTCATTGTCCTTGATAAGAACAAGAGAGGTAATGGCATTCGCATACTCCTTTGGTCCCTTAGAAATGGAGGCGAGTTGAGCTATTTGTCTGTCCACAACTTTCAAGTGGGAAGCGAGTTGAGCTACTTGATTTTCTATACCCTTCATATGTGAGGTCATGTCTTTAAACTTGGTGTTTATACCTGATACAAGTATAGGAAGCCTTGAGACCAAGACCGATCAAAGTGAGCTAAACATTCAAATTCCCACTGGTCCAATCACAAGAAGGAGAACACAAAGGCTTGATGGAGCTTTGATGCTTGCTTGGGAAAGCTTGGAGAGGAACCATCAATAATTGAATCTTGAAGAAGAACCGAATCCATGCTATTGCCTTCAAGTGATGAACTCGGTTCATGAAAGGTGGAACACTCTTTTTCCTTAGGTTGACTTTTGTCCCATTGGGATTTCTCAACCAAGATTTTAATGAGGCTCATATTACATTAATACCTCTTCATGAACCATCAAGAAGCCTAAAGGAGAAGTGATCCAAGACTTAATCATCCTTAGTTCCATAAGCTTCTTTTATCTCTTTATTTTGGGGTTTATTTTTTAATTTCTTTATTAGGGTTTTCCTTCCTTTTGAAGCCAACTATTTAAACTCTTGGTAGCCTCTTTTAGCTTCATGCGCTTTCTTTTTAAACCAAAAGAGAAACTTTCTCATGAGAGCTCAAACTTTAAAAGTGTGTTATATCTTTCAAATCTTCTTCTTTTGGTGAGTAATATCCAAGAGAGCAATTAGAGAGTGTATCAAGGAAACATCACAGCCTTGTGGTCTCTCATTATTCCATTCCCTTCATCATTTCACTCCATCATCCATCTCCACGCACAGCCGCAGGCACCGCCGATTACTGCGGCATGTACTGGCGCACGTTCCAACCACATGCCGCCACACGCACCGTCGATCACTGCCGCATGTACTACCGCACGTTCCAGCCACCCGCCGCTGCACCAGCAAAATACTCCACTACCGTTCACCATATTTTCGCTGTTCTTCCTTGGATCTTCCATGGTCAAACTCTCTCATTTCATATCCAAGTAGCTTGTATTCAGTTTCAGCCTCAAAGGAGAACGTTTGACACAAGATCGAACCTTTACTCCTCATAGCATCAAGTGGTCAAACTTCAAATCTCTTCAAGCGTGTTCGATCATTAAGGAGGAACGTGTCAAGTGGTATCAGAGCAACTTGAAGACTTTCCATGCCAAAGATCATGGAGTTTCCTTTCCTTTTCTTTAAAGTTTCTTCCTTTCTTAGTATTTTATTGTTTTCTCTTTTGATCCAAAACAAAAAACCAAAAAAGATTTTACCTTTGGCAAACTTTGCTTATGTTTAGTATATATTTATCTTTGTTTAGGTTTTTTGCTCGTTTCACAAAAAGTAAAACCCAAAAAGATATCATTTTTTTCAATTTTTGCATGTTTTTGGTTTTTGCTTTTCAAGTTCTTTCAAGATTTGAAACATTTTGAGCTTTTGCTTGCGAAAAGTTTTAACCTTTCTTCAAATTTTTTAGCATTCTTGGTCGATAAGTTTCCGGTTTAAAGTTAGCATCTTTATTTGGAGAAAAAAATCTTAAATCTCATCATTCATGTTTGATCTTGAAGTTGTGTGTTAATGGCATTCAAGGATTAATTTTTGAATGTATTTTTGTTTTTTGTGCAAGGTTGAAGAACATTTTTGAAGAAAACGAGTGGAAAAGTGAGTTTTGGGAGTTGGGCACCTCTGCACCGAACAAACCGTACCAACAATTGTCTCGCGCGCACGGTGCACCATCTGTACATCTGGCCCGCGCCGAATGCACGCGCGCGTTACGCGTGTACATGGCCACGCACGAGCCGATTTTGAATTTTTTGCCAATTTTTGCAACTTTACTTGATCCAATGGCCATTTTTCTACTTTACTTGATCCAATGGCTAATTTGGCACCCATTGAGGATGTTGTTTCTGATGATGAGGTCCCGAATAAACCTTACCTTGGAGCAATCATGAGGATAGTTGAAAGAAAGTTTGATGAGCTAGAGAGGGATCGTTTGCCTCCTAGAGCTCCCGTGGTACCTCTCCCACCTCCACCTCCTCCTCCAAGACCAACTCATGGACGTGAAGAAGACCCATATGCTGCTGATTATATGGCTCAGCGAAGAAGGCCATGGAGACCCAATCATGGACCGCACCCAAGACAAGGACCCAGTTTCTTTGAAGCTAGAAGAGTCTTTGAAGAAGAGGGTCATCTTGATCCAAGGGAAACACCAAGGAGACAACCATTGCGTCCAAGGCAGAAAATGGAAGATGAGGAAGGGTATTCGGATGTCTTAAGCCAAGACTCTCAAAGAAGATATCCAAGGGAGACGAGACAAGAGGGCTTACAAGAGATTAAGTTCAAGATACCTCACTTTCAAGGCAAGAGTGACCCCAAAGCCTATCTTGAGTGGGAGAAGAAGATCGATATGATCTTTGATTGTAGATGGTACTCTGATAGTAACAAGGTCAAGGTACCCACCACAGAGTTTAGTGATTATGCCTTGAGTTGGTGGGATCAACTTGTTACTTTGAGGAGACGCAATGGAGAACCTCCCATTGAGACTTGGGCTGAGATAAAGACGGTTATGAGGAGAAGGTTTGTGTATAACCATCATCACAAGGAGTTTCATCAAAGGTTGAGAAAATTGAATCAAGGTTCCGAGATCGTTGATGAGTACTATCAAGATATGGAAATGCTTCTTTTGAGGACTGATCTTCGTGAAGATAGAGAAGCCACCATGGCTAGGTTTCTTGGTGGTTTAAACCGTGAGTTGCAAGATCATTTGGAGCTTCAACACTATATGGAGCTAGAGGAGATATTACACAAAGCCGTTACGATCGAGCAACAACTTAAGAGGAAAGGCAAGGCTACTTATAAGCCGAACTTTGTCAAGGATTCAAAGCCCAAGTATTCCAAGTCGTGGGATTCTACTAAGAAACCCTTCACTCCCACAGAAAGGGAAGAGGCTAAGGAACAACCATCTTTGGCTAGAGACAAAGGAAAATCCATTGGCAATCCCTCACGGTCTTGAGATGTGAAGTGCTTTAAGTGTCAAGGTCGTGGCCATTATACCAATGAGTGAATCAACAAGCGGGTTATGGTTATTCTGAATAATGAAGAGTACATATTAGAGGATGAAGAAGCTGTCCAAGATTTTGAAGAAGACTCAACTGAAGAGGTTGAAAAAGAAGCCGCCCAAGGAGAATTGGTGGTCACTAGACGAGCCTTGAATGTGTTGCCAAAGGAGGATGCAATTAATCAAAGGGAAAACTTGTTCCATACTAGATGCTTAGTGAACAAGAAGGTGTGTAGCCTTATTATAGATGGAGGGAGTTGTACTAATGTAGCAACTTCTACCATGGTGAAGAAGTTGAATCTTAAGATAAGGAAGCACCCGAAGTCATATATGCTTCAATGGTTGAATGATCAAAGAATAATGAAGGTGACCACTCAAGTGACGGTTCCCATCAGTATTGGGAAGTATGAAGATGAAGTGGTTTGTGAGGTGCTACCCATGGAGGCTGGCCATATACTTTTGGGAAGGCCATGGCAATTTGATAGAAGTGTTATGCACAATGAGTACACAAACAAACATTCGTTTGAGCACAGAGGGAAGAAGATCACCT
This sequence comes from Biscutella auriculata, assembly GCA_900406285.1. Classification (NCBI taxonomy): domain Eukaryota; kingdom Viridiplantae; phylum Streptophyta; class Magnoliopsida; order Brassicales; family Brassicaceae; genus Biscutella; species Biscutella auriculata. Next base: position 9,830 of record OVAO01001220.1, read on the forward strand.
TGGTACCTATGTCTCCTCAAGTGGTCTCTCAAGACAAGGTTCATCTAAGGAAGAAGGAGCCTAAGCCATCTAAGATATCCAACTTCCTTATCAACACTAGCACTGTAAGGAAAGCCCTTCACTATAACCGAACTGTTTTGCTTTTTGTGTATAAAGAAGCCCTTAGTGGCTTGACTAACCCATCACCTAAGTATTCGAGTAAACTTAAGGATCTCTTTCAAATGTATGGAGATGTATTTCCAAGTGATGAGTCCAAGGGTTTTCCACAATTGAGGGGCATTGAGCACCAAATCGATTTTGTTCCCGGGGCAATACTGCCAAACCGTTTAGCTTATAGGACCAACCCCGTGAGACCAAAGAGCTTCAAATACAAGTGCAGGAACTTCTCAACAAGGGCCACATCCATTAGACCATGAGCCCTTGTGTCGTACCTATTATCTTAGTGCCCAAGAAGGATGGCTCTTGGCGCATGTATGTAGATTGTCGAGCCATCAATAACATAACGGTTAAGTATCACCATCCTATACATAGACTTGATGATATGCTTGATGAGTTACATGGTTCTATTATCTTCTCTAAGATTGATTTGAAAAGTGGTTATCATCAAATTAGGATGAAGGAAGGTGATGAGTGGAAAACCCCCTTTTAAAACTAAGCATAGTCTATATGAGTGGCTAGTTATGCCTTTTGGTTTAACTAATGCACCAAGTACTTTTATGAGATTAATGAATCATGTGCTTAGGAGGTTTATCGTCTTGTTTTTGGTGGTTTACTTTGAAGATATTCTTGTCTATTGCAAATGTTAAAGTGATTATATTTCTCATATTGAATCGGTTTTAGGTGTTCTTAGACAATAACAATTGTATGCCAACTATTCCAAATGCACTTTTTGTATGGATATCCTAGTCTTTGTAGGTTTTGTTGTGAGTGTAGATGGAGTTAGGGTGGATGAGCATAAGGTAAAGGCAATCCAAGAGTGACCATGTCCTAAAACCGTGAGTGAAGTAAGAAGCTTTCACGGTTTAGCCGAAATATATAGAAGATTTGTCAAGGACTTTAGCACTCTAGCCGCCCCTCTTCCTGAAGTGATCAAGAAGGAAGTGAGATTCAAGTGGGGAAATGCCCAATAAGAGGCGTTTCAAACCCTCAAAGAGAAGCTCACTCATGCACCATTGCTTATGCTCCTAGATTTCAACAAGACATTCGAGATTGAATGTGATACATCGGGTGTGGGGATTGGGGATGTGCTTATGCAAGAGAGGATACCCATTGCTTTCTTTAGTGAAAAGCTTGGGGGAGGCACCCTCAATTACCCCACATATGATAAGGAGCTTTATACCTTAGTCCGAGCCGTGAAGACTTGGCATCATTACCCTTGGCCGAAAGAGTTTGTGATCCATTCAGATCATGTATCTCTCAAGCATCTCAAGAGTCAACACAAGCTTTAAAAAAGGCATGCTAGGTGGATGGATTTCATTGAGACTTTCCCATATGTGATCACTTACAAGAAAGGTAAAGAAAATGTAGTAGCTGATGCATTGTCTCGGAGGTACACTCTTCTCTCTAGCTTGAATGCTATACACTTAAAGTTTGAGCAACTAAAGGACTTATATACTACTGATCTTGGCTTTAAAGATGTCTATCTTGATTGTGCTGATCGTGCCTTAGATCATTATCATAGGCTTGATGACTATTTGTTCTTTAAGGACCGTTTGTGTGTACCTAATGGTTTTGTCTGAGAATTGCTACCTAGGGAAGCCTATAGTGGAGGCTTGATGGGGAATTTTGGAGTGGACAAGACCATGAAGGTAGCTCAAGGGAAGTCTTGAGTCACTTTTGGAGAACTATATGGAATAGGCTAGACACAAACTTATTATTCTCTACTATATGTCATCCTCAAACTGTTGGTCAAACCGAGGTTGTGAATAGAACAATGGCTATGTTACTTAGGGCCTTGATTAAGCAAAACTTGAAGTCTTGGGTAGAATTCCTCATGCTGAATTTTCCTATAATCTTGCTATGCATTCGGCTACTAAGTACTCACCATTTGAGATTGTTTATGGTTATGTGCCACTCACTCCTTTGGATCTAATCCATTTGCCTTTAAGTGAAAGTCTTAGTGTAGATGGAGACATGAAGGTCAAGCAAGTTCATGAGAAGGCCAAGGCCAACATTGAATCCAAGATCGAGTACTACATTAGATAAGCCAACAAAGGCCGCAAGGCTCAAGCCTTTGAAGAAGGAGATTGGGTATGGATTTACTTGCAGAAGGATAGGTTCTCGGAGGAGAGGGGCTCTAAGCTAAATCCACGGATTGATGGGCCTTTCAAAATCACTAAGAAGATCAATGAAAACAAATATCAATTGGATCTCCAAGGTAAATATAATGTTAGCTCAAGCTTCAACACTAGTGACTTGGTTCCTTTTGATGCAGTTTCCACAGATTTATGGTCAAATCCTCTTCAAGCTGGAGGGGATGATAAAAGTATGGGAAGCCTTAAGACCAAGACCAATCTAAGTGAGCTAAACCTTCAAGTTCCCACGGGTCCAATCACTAGAGGGAGACCACAAATATTTGCTAGAGCTTTGATGCTTTCTTGGGACAGCTTGGAGAGTCACCATTAACAATTGAAGCTTGAAGAAGAACTGGATTCATGCTATTGCATTCAAGTGATGAACTCGGTTCATGAAAGGTAGAACACTCTTTTTCCTTAGGTTGAGTTTTGTCCCATTGGGTTTTCTCAACCAATATTTTAATGAGGCTCATATCACATTAATACCTCTTCATGAACCAACAAGAAGCCTAAAGGAGAAGTGATCCAAGAGTTAATCATCCTTAGTTCCTTAGTCTTCTTTTATCTCTTTATTTTGGCGTTTATTTTGTAATTTCCTTATTAGGGTTTTACTTCCTTTTGAAGCCAACTATTTAAAATCTTTATAGCCTCTTTTAGATTCTTTAGCATTCATTTTAAATCAAAAGAGAAACTTTCTCATGAGAGCTCAAACTTTGAAAGTGTGTCATATCTTTCAAATCTTCTTCTTTTGGTGAGTAATATCCAATAGAGAAATTAGAGAGTGTATCAAGGAATCATCACAACCTTATGGTCTCTCATCATTCCATCCCCATCATCATTTCACTCCATCATCCATCTCCACGCACAACCGCACGCACCGCCGATCATTGTCACACGTTCCAACTCCCCGTCGCCGCACCAGCAGAAGGCTTCACCGTCGTTCACCATCTTTTTCCGTTCTTCTTGGGAGCTTCTGTTCAATTTCAACTTCAAAGGAGAACGTGTGACCCAAGATCCAACTTTTACTCCTCATAGCATCAAATGGTCAAGCTTCAAATCTCTTCAAGCTTGTTCGATCATCGAGAAGGGATGTGTCAATACCTGTGTAGACGCTGTCAATCTTGGTGTGGACTTCTTTCTTGAACATAGTGAAGTCCATTGCATTCCTGTGTTGGCCCTCCAAAATTTGTGTCCCATATACTTGAGTTCCTCTTGATGCACTTCCTTCTAGATTTCATCATCAGTGTCACCCACATAATGAAATGTACCATGTTTGGAGTTGAAGAACCGATCAATCTTCTCAGGAAAAGACTTGATTGCCTTCTTGTATTTGTCATATCTTCCTATACTATCATCCCGATCAGCTTTATCATGTTCCTCACTATAATTGTTGTCGCTCTAGGCAAGGTTCTCAATGAGGAACATCCCGTTATACTCGGTTTAACGTAGAAAATTCTCATGGCTTGCTGTATCAAACATCATGCAATATTTTGGTTGGATTCCTCGGCATAGAGTTATAAAAAGGCTCTCTTTAGAGAACCCCTGGTGAGGGCACTGAAAAGTGTAGCCCTTGAACCGTTCTCATGCTTCACTGAAAGATTCGGTCCCTTTTTTAGCAAAACCTTAAATTTTCAATCTTATACGAGTATTTCTCGCTGTAGAGAAGAACTCGGATACAAATGCTTTCTTGCAAGTACCCCCAAGTGCTCATAGAATCGTGGGGAAGGCTATCCTGCCAAGTGTGGGCATTGTCTCCAATTGAGAACGGTAACAATTTGAGTTTGAAAGCATCCTCGCTAACCGCGTCAGTCTTCATTGTGTTGCAGAGCATATCTAATCAATCTAGGTGATCAAGCGGGTCATCCATAGGTAACCCGTGAAACCTATTGCCATGCACCGTGTTGATCAATCTTGACTTGATCTCAAAGTTTTCTGTGTTGATGGGTGGTGCTCTTATGCCAGCCTGATGGCCAAAGTTATTAGGCTCATCGGTGGCTCTTATAGTATGAGCGGGTTGTTTGGAATAGGCCCATATCCGCTGCATTGTTCTCTACCTCCCTCTCAAAGGGTAACCTCTGAAGATGAGCATGTGTCTCGGTCTTCGTTCTAGTGCTTGTAGGTTGTCTTTCGTGTAGAAGCTCGTTTGATCCTTTTCTTTGAATGCTCATACATATGAAAAGACAAATACATAAGAACTAGAGAGTTTAGTAAAATTAATAGAAAATATGCTTAGTCCTAAAGAGATGCAAAGTTGTAATGGCAAATCGAAATCCTGAATCGACAACAACGCCAAATGGTAAAGATGGTTTTAACTAATCTATCAATCAAACATAATATAGAAGGGTTATCGAACCAAAACGGGAGTGATTAGCACATTAGAACTTAGGTGGATTGGTTTAGTCTAAGTTAATAGAAAATATGTTTTTCACTAACATCCTAACATGCATAAACGAGAACAAAAACGAGAAGTCAACAAAAGTCAAAGCAAAAGTCAACAAAAACAGAAAAGTCAACAAAAATGAAGTCTATAACAATATAAACTAAGAAAACAGGCTAAGGTAATCGACTTCATTCTTATGGTGCTCATTTCAAATATACAATGTTAATCATAGGTCTAATTTTTTTCTAAATTATACTAATTCACTCAAGTGACAATAATATATTTCCTAATCATGCAACTAATACAATCCCTTCACGTCTAGTCTATTCAACCTGACATAACCTTCCTCCATGAACGGACTGACCTGAAGAGATCTAGAGCTTGGCCACGGTGAGATTCAAAGCTCCAAGCTTGGATCTTGGATCTTGGATCTAGGGAGCTCCATGATATATTGGTTTTTTGGGAATCCCTACTTCTACTATGGGTTAGTAGAGCAGAGAAAAGCAAAAACCACGGTCAAATGAATAGAGTGGGTATATATTGAACCAAACCGGGAGGTTTTGCTAGAGACAACAGACTTATAAGGAAAATCTTAGGTCTAAGCAGGATTTTATATCTGTCACTAAAAATCCTGTAATGATTGTCGATCAATTGTAGCACAGGCAAGTGACCATTCAACAAGCAAACTAAAGCGGGAAATTAACGATGATTAAATAAAGGAAAGCAGGCAATTGATCAGCAATCATGGGCAAAAATGTCCATTTTTGGCAAAATATCTGGCGAATATCGGGCACAGGGTGGCCGATATTGATTTCTTCATGGCCGATACTGGAATATCGGCCAGCACGTGGCCGATATGGCTCTGGTCTTAGTCGATGTTGGGGTATCGGCCACAGCCTGGCTGATATAGATCTCCTCTTGGTCGATATTGCGGTATCGGCTACAGCCTGGCCGATACTGCTTGGTCTCTGGCCGATATTCCCTCTGGTTGACTCCCGGAGCTGACTCGTTTCCGTTCTTTTCGTACCCGAATGTTGGATGGTCCTTCTAAACACCTGGAAATGCAATATGTACACGAATGCAATCCTAAAAGACTCTAAAACGACCGAAAATATACAAAACCGAGGGAAAGACGGACTAAAATAACGATAAAACCGAGTATATCAACTCCCCAAACTTAAACCTTGCTTGCCCTCAAGCAAAACAAAATTCAAATAAGAGAAAGAGGTTTGAAAAATGAGAGCAGATCAATTTTTGATTTTCTTACTCTCTTTGATTTTCTTACCCAATCCTACTCTCTTTGATTTTCTTTCTTCACCATTTTTGTTTCTTTTTCTGGGACTTAAGGATCTTTCTTTTCTAGATTATTCTTGAGAGATTTGTAAAAATTGTAAAAATTCGTCCGATCACTGGTGAGTTCGTCTAACCTTTCTTCGTGAATTTCTTGGTGATTTT
>OVAO01001221.1:0-15952 GCA_900406285.1 Biscutella auriculata
CTCAGTTCGGATTGCAGGCTGCAACTCGCCTGCATGAAGCCGGAATCGCTAGTAAGCCCCTGACCTACACATATTACATGCAGACAAAAAGATCAAGTCTTTATTTCCTTTTTTGAATTGTAAATTGGCTAAGTATTTAAGGGAGCCATTAATTAAAACCATAGTCACATTTTTTCTTAGTTTTTCTACATTTTCCCAGTTTTAGATCTGATTTTCTCAAACTTATTGTGAGAGATCTTTTGGTGATTTTCTATTTGCAATTCTTATATTTTAGATTTCATTTTTCTTATTTTGCTTGCTAATTGTTTTAATCTCTCTTAATCTAACAATACTCTCAACAATGTCTAGAAACTCTCTAAATTTTCTAGATATGGATTGTGAGTAATCTCGTTATAGCTTATCAATTAGGGTTATGAATAGGCTAAATTGATTGCTAGGATGGTTTAGAACTGAAATAGAACAAGTATTCTCAATCTATTCATGAATCTAAAGCTAGAATAAGAGTAGCTAACATAATCTAGATCATCGGAGATTTATTGCCCGAGATGTGTTTGATAAAATTCTTGAACTAAATGAATTGATTGTTAGTCAACTCTTTCCAAGAGATTGTTTAAGTTATTGATTAATTGTTGAATAAAATTGTGTCTAGTGCTTCTTAATCATGATGCTTGCCAAGAGATTGTGTAGTAGCATGCTTAAGAAATGGGTCTTTATCACAAGAGTGAACTGACCTGAATTTGATATTCTTAGTCATAGGATAAATGTGATAATGTGAATTAAACCATACTAGCATGAAAATGATTGCCTGTTTGGAATGTCCTGGTCTTTGAGTTTCTAATTTCTGAATTTTTTTAATCAATATTATTTTCTTAGGATTGTTTAATTACAAAACAACACCTAATAACTTCACTTAGATCTAGTGTACCCTTCATAGAACTAATGTGTTATCCATCCTGATTTAGTTCGACAACCCATATACCACTATACTACATTGCTAAATTGAATATGAACCACCAACTATACCGGACCGAAATTTTTTGTTTATCAATAAGCATAAATCTCCAATAATATCTCGTTGACATAACTAGGGACTTTAACATAGTAGCTTTCATTCTTACTTTCTCAAAGATAGATTTCATATCTAACTTATCTGAACTGTCAAATTTTACCAATCGTTGCTCCATAATTGATATTTTCTTAAAAAGGTCATACCTTTCTCTGTTGACAACTTCTTTAAACCTTTGGAGATTATTTTGGTGCAAACATGGAGGCGATTTTCCCATAAACGTTTTGGCTTTCAGACTTCTCTTTGAAGATTTGAGAGGAGACTTTGAGACCGACGCGAGAACCTCCTCTTGTGAGCGTTTCCTTATCATAGGACTTGCAGCAGCTGAAGAAGATTCAGATTTCATCTTTTTTCTTGGGTTCTTTGCTACCTTTTTCCTTTGTAAGTTTCTTCTCCTGCATTTTTTGAATCTTCTTTTTCCTTGCATGTGTCGATTTTTTTGATTCAACCATTTCCTCATCGCTTGTTGTTGCTGAGTTGGGTCAGCTCCGAAAACTCATCTATCATCTTGCTCGTTCTTCTTGATCTCTTCATCTCTCACGTATGCACCATTTTAGGTTTTCTTTTTTTTTATGTGAACTTTCTTTTTGAGAGACAAAATCTTCCACCAAGATACTATATTCTCGTAGCTCGAGATTTTAAAGATTTTTTAATAAAATACTGACTCCTTATTAATCCGAACACATCATCTCTACTTACTCCTCAATAACCCAAAAAATGCCATCGTTTGCTCTTAATACACTCATCCTTCCCTTTCTTTATACACACCAATTAATCAATTTTCTACAAACCGATTTCTGTCCTCAGTTTAACAAAAAGAGTGAAATCAAGTGGTTATGTAAAAATGTTTGTAAGCTGATTTTTTGTAGCTATATGTTCAATCTTGACTTGCTTCTTTTCAACTAAATCTCGAGGGAAATGGTGTCGAATGTCTATATGTTTGGTTCTTGAATGTTACATTTGATTTCTTGAAATATTTATGGCACTTATGTTGTCATACCATGCCATTAATTCACCAGGAAATAAACCATAGTCTGCAACACTTTGCTTCATCCACAATAATAATAATTGTGTGCAACAACTTCCCAAGGAGATATATTCAGCTTCATTAGTAGATAGTGATATGAAATTTTTTTTCTTGCTTAGCCATAACATCATATTATTGCCCAGAAAGAAACATCCTCCACTTGTACTCTTCCTATCATCTGTACTATCTACCCAATCTGTATTATAGAAAAGAGCAAGATGCTTATTTGTTTCCTTTGAGTAGAACGACCCAATTTTCCGAGTTCCCTTGACGTATTTGATGACTAGCTTTACCGAAAGTAAGTGTGAGAGCTTGGATCGAGCTTGAAAATGAGCACATATACCTACACTTAAGCACAAGTCAGGTCTACTTGCAGCCCGTATAGAAGTCTGAAAGTACAGAGAATTGATCACACTCAATTCACGTCTTGAAATGCCAAGGCCAAGCGATTAAACTCTTATTGATAAGCAATAACTTTTACAACTAAAAGACACTCTTACAAGCTTTTCTCTCTTCCTTAAGTCTACCATTAACAGAATTTGAAAAGCACAGATTTAACCCACCCAACTCTCTCTGATTCAACTCACTCAGCAGTGAATTAATCAGAGAACGAGTTCAACACTCACCTTCGAAAACTCTCTTAAATTGCAGAGTTCGAATTCAAAAACCCTAGACGATATTCTCCCAAAAGTGTTGCCCTAGCTAGCGATTTTTGGTTTGAATATATACAAACAGACACAAGCAAACTTTCCTAATTCATTAGGAGAAGACTTCCCATAATCTTCTGATTTCCATTTCCTTGTAGCCAGGGACGAATCTTTTCCAAGAGCTCGTTTCCTTTTCTGAAAGTCTCAAAACAGCATATTTCCTTTTCTGATGCAGAGACCACAACTTTCCTTTTTCTGATGCAAATACCACAACTTTCCTTTTCTGATGCGAGGACCACAACAGACTTCCTTTTCGAAAAGTCCTAGAATGGAAATTCTCCATATCTCCATTCCACGTCAGCGCTTCTTCTAGAAGCTAACTTCTCCTCTGATACAAACAGCTCAACGTCCTGATTTCATCTGGCACCTGATTTTGCATCTTCAATCTCTCCCTTTTTAGCTTACTTTGATACTCAAGCATCCAGGGTCTCCAAATCATATCTGCAGAACCTTTGTTCTCAACATAGAGTAACACTCAAGATAACTCCCCCATAGTGTGCTACTTCTCTGTACTTAGTCTTCAGACTCCATCAAACGAATCTAAGACATCTCCCCCTGCTTGAGTGCATAACTAAGTTAAAAACATTAATGACGCATAGAGGAGAACATTTTCTGCAGCTTGCACATCCTGAAGCACTTTGATTGCTTGTAGCAATGCTGCTCTCAGCCTATCTTCAGGCTCTTGCTTCCTAGTTGATCATGCCTTAGGCTGCTTCTTTTTGCCCAGAGATTGACTTAACCTCTTCTGTACAGTCTACCAGATGTTGAACATTCAACATATCAACTTAACCGAATTTTGCGTTTTTCTACTTGAGAGGAACTCCACCGTCTCATCATCAGCCATCTTCTTCTTCAATTTTTGTTGCTGATCACCTTCTTCAACCTCTTCCAGGCCAAAGAAAGCGTTGATCCTTGCAGAAGAGAACTCACGAACTAAGTTTCTCATGGGAACGTCTACAATGATTGTCTCATCACTAACCATTGGGAGATTTTCACAGAATTCCCAGACACTTCCAAAGTCGCAAGGCTACACTTGAGATACCGTACTCATCAGACCAACATCAGTACTCGGAGCTCTCACAGAATCCTTTTCCAGAACCATGGCATTGTCCTCATCAATCATCTTGTTCTGTTTCGTCCACCTGTTTTCTAAGCAACCTGAAAACATCTCAACAAACAATAAGTGCACACTGTTTTTCCCAAAATTCTACCATGAACAAGCCACTCGATTTATCAGAGTTAATTTTCCTTTTTTACATCATCATCATTCTACTCTTGAGAGGTTTACTTGAACAGTTATAACCATAACCATAAGAAAAAGCATACAAACACTGAGACCTGATCAGACATATTTACCTCACGCGAGTCTGCGGGTGAGAGATTATGTACAGTACTCAGGGCTTTCGCACACAAATGGCTCCCCCAACGCAGTGATGGAGAGTAGAGAGTCCTGCGTGACGTGTCTAGACTTTCGCACTGTCATACCTTCATCCTGATTCACTGTGATCCTCTGGCTACCTGATCTGATGCATGCAAGGCAGCTGGATATATATTTGGGTAGGGTATCACGTTGAGTTTTCTGCTCACGTTTCGTCAGAGGCGGAAGTTACATCTGCAACCCATTGACCACTGGTTTGACTCACAACTTCCATTCTTTAGTTTTTTTTCTCTAGACTCTGATCAACATGAATCATGCTTCTGCATAGGCGGAAGTTACATCTATAACCCCTTTACCACTGGATTGATTAACACCTTTTTTCTTTTTTCTTTTTGCTTTGATTTTCTTTTTATCTGAGTTAGTGTGGCTTGCACTTGTAGCATCACTTGACTTCTCAGCATACACTGTGAATTTCAGTCCCACACCTTCATTCCCATAGTTCGTTGACCTCCTTGATGGATTGAGATCAGACCAGTAGAACCCAGATCCTCAGAACGGTATGACAGGCAGCTTTTTTCCACACACGCTACACACACATGACTCTTTAATTTTGAAAGATTTATTCACATATGATGGGGGTCATTCTCCAAGCCCCTTTCATGTCCCTGATCTGCACACTACACAAGACATATTAGATTTCACACACACCGATTACCTTTCTAAGATTGAAAAATCGGTTAAAATCAAGTGGTTTAGTAAAGATATCAGCAAGCTGGTGCTTAATGCCTATGTGCTCAACCACAATCAGTTTCTTTTCCACCAACTCTCGAATAAAATGATGACGAATATCTATATGTTTAGTTCGAGAGTGTTGTACCGGATTCTTTGCAATGTTAATGACACCTTGATTATCATATTGAATTAGCATAGAATCAGAAGTCATACCATAGTCATATGCCATCTGTTTCATCCACATTAGTTGAGTGCATTAGCTACCCAACGCAATGTACTCAGCCTCCACTATTGATAAAGACACACTGTTCTGTTTCTTACTATGCCAGGAGACGAGATTGTTGCCCATGAAGAAGCCTCCTCCGCTGGTACTCCTACGATCATCTAGTGATCCTGCCCAATCAGCGTCACAATACCCCATGAGATTCTCGTTCGTCTCCTTTGAGTAGAAAACACCAAGGTGAGTTGTGCCTTTGACATATCTGATAATCCTCTTTACAGCAATAAGATGCGACTCCTTGGGCTTTGCTTGGTACCGTGCACATATTCCAACAGATAGCAGATATCAGGCGTGCTGGCTGTGAGATAGAGCAGACTCCCAATCATGCCCCTGTAGGTCTTTTCATCCACATCCTTTCCTTCTTCATCCTTAGACAACTTTTCATTTGTCCCCATATGCGTTCTCATTTCTTTGCTGTTCTGAAGACCAAACCTCAGCACCACATTCTTCGCATACGTGCTTTGAGAAACGAATATTCCTTCCTGACTCTACTTGACCTGAAATCCCACAAAATACGTCAATTCACCACACATACTCATCTCAAATTCTTTGGTCATGCTCGCAACAAACCGATCAACCAAATTCTGACAGGTGGATCCAAAAACAATGTCGTCCACATATATCTGAACCACCATCAGACCTTTAACATCGTTTAAGACAAACAGGGTCTTGTCAACACTTCCTCTGAGATATCCGCTGTTGATCAAGAACGTAGTAAGTCTGTCATACCAGGCTCTAGGGGCCTGCTTCAAACCATACCGCTTTCTTCAGTTTGAACACATAGTATGGGTGATTGTGGTCTTCAAATCCTTTCGGTTGTTCAACATACACGTTTTCCTGGAGCACACCATTCAAGAACGCAGTTTTTACATCCATCTGATGCAGCTTGAACCCTAGAATGCAAGACATGCCAAAGAGGAACCTAATAGATTCCAATCGAGCCACTAGAGCAAAAGTTTCATCAAAGTCTATCCCTTAAATCTGACAGTATCCTCGTGCTACCAGTCTAGCTTTGTTTCGAACAATCGTGCCCAGCTCATCGATTTTATTTTTGAAAATCCACTTTGTTCCAACCACATTTACTGCTCGGGGCCTTGGTTCCACATCCCACACATCAGCTCTCCTGAAGTTTTCCAGTTCTTCTTGCATTTCCCCAATCTAGAATTCATCACGCAGAGCCTAAGAGTAGTTTTTCGGTTCCATGATAGAAACAAAACAGCTGAACTGGACCATAAGCGACAACAACCCATTTGCCAACCTACGAAAGTCAATTTGCTTACCACGGGTGATTCTCCGCCTCTGAATCTCTCCTATCACGTCTTGTGAGGAGTGATTCCGATGAACCTGTGGAGGGAGCACAAAGCTATCATCGTCAGTGCTCTCTTGATCCGTTTCCTGACATTGATAATTTTCGTTCAGGAGCTCCGGAGTGGATGGTCCTGACGCATTCACGGGCAGCGGTGTTAGCGACATACCATGGGCTGACTCATCATCAAAAACCACATTAACGGTTTCTTGGGTCGTCTTAGTTCTCTTGTTGAACACCCTGTAGGCTGTTCTAGTTCCCGAGTATCCTACATGCCATCATCACTTTTGGCATCAAACTTCCTGAGCTGATCTTTGTCGTTCAGGATGTAGCAGACGCATCCGAACACGTGAAAGTAGCTCACACTTGGTGTCTTCCCTTTCCATAACTCATAGAGGGTTTTATTCTTCCCCTTTCTTACATACACCCTATTGATTATGTAGCAAGCCGGGTTGACTGCTTCAGCCCTGAAGTGCTTTGCCACCTGATTTCCATGCAACATCGCTCTACCCATCTCATGAAGATTTATGTTCTTCCTCTCGACGACCACGTTTTGCTGAGGGGGTTCTAGGGGCTGCATATTGATGAGAAATGCCCTGCGTCGAACATAACGCGTCAAATAACTCATTCTGAAATTCTCCGCCGTGATCACTTCGAATTCCTTTGATTCCCCACTTCTCATTCATAAGTTGCAGCGCAAGGATCTTAAAACTTTCCAAAGTTTCTGATTTTCCCTGAGAAATCTCACCCAGGTGTACCTCGTATAATCATCGACTTGAACAAAAATGCACTTCTTACCAGCCACACTTTCAATCTAAATTGGCCCCATCAGATCCATGTGAACCAACTCCAATGTTTTCTTTGATTTAACATCAGGTATGACTTTGTGTTGAACCTTAACCTGCTTTCCTTTGCTGCACGACCAGCACACAAAAACCTGATCTTGCTTCATCTTAGGCAGCCCTCTTACTACTTCCTCCTCGGCTAGACGAGCCATAGTTCTTATATTCAGGTGCCCAAGTCGTTGATGCCACAACTGTGACTCATTGTCCATGATGCTGCTGAGACAGGGAATGCTAGGTTTCCACATGTAGCAGTTATTGGCTAATTGAGATCCTTCGAACTTGGTGCACCCACCCTCGTCCATTGCAGAGCATCCGTTCTTTGTGAAAGTAACAGTGAGACCATCGTCGCACAATTGGCTTATGCTTATAAGATTTGCCTTGAGTCCCTCAACCCAGAATATATTCTCAAGCACGGGGTTGTCTACGCCGGATGTCTCACCCTTTCCTTTGATCTTCCCTTTTCCCCCATCTCCAAAAGTAACCTTTCCAGAGTTGACTTCCTTGACTTTCCTTAGACAGCTATCAGCTCCTCTCATGTGCCTGGAGCAGCCCCTATCGAAGTACCATGTTGGGGAGGTCTGGTTAGGTGCATCCGCAGTGTATGCAACATTACAGTACATCCTATCTTTTCTCATCCACACTTGTCTTGACCCACGCTGATCAGGGTAGTAGTCACGTTGGTGGTATCTCTCTGATAGTCTTTGCTGATACTTGTAGCACCATGCTTTGAAATGACCAGTCGTGCCACAGTGTCAACATCCATTCCTCCTATCCACCCATGGCTTGGTCGGATTTGATCTGAGAATGTTCTGGGGTCTCTTGTCGACCTGAGACCTTTTAAAGTCGTACCTCTGATGCGAAAAATCCCTTTCCTGTTGTTGAGTGACCTTGGCAGGCATTTCCTTTACAAACTTTGTCGTAGATTCACCTGAGACACACTCATACCCAAGAGCAAACTTCTCATTTCCCATTCGTCCTGAGCTTAGTATTTTATCCAAATCCTTCGTGCCATTCGTTAGCATGCGAATGTTCCTCAGCTGTTCTTGGAACTTCCCCTCAAGTTCTGCTGACTTAGCCACTCAGCCGCAAGAGATATCTTGAGAGCAGACACCCTCTCGGTCAATGTCTTGTTCTCAACTGAGATTTCTTCCTTCTCAACTTTCAGATCACGAACCTCTTCATTCATCTTAACAAGATGCTCAACCAGAATTAGGTTTTCTGACTCTAGCGAGAGTTCAAAATTGTCACCCCACCAGCCTGTTCTGATCCCATCAGCGTACCCTCCGACTGAGTCACCTTGCATTCCTCATCTTCTAATTCTAGGAAGGCAGCAAAGTTATTCAGGATCTCAACATTTTATGATTCGTCATTATCATTTTCACTTTCGCTCCAGCTGATGTAGGCCTTCTCGCTTTTCTTAACTGAGCTCACACACTCAGCTTTGGTATGACCGAAGCCTTTACAACCATAACACTGCACCGAGTTCTTCTTCTTCAGATTCGGACAGTCAACCTTGAAGTGCCCAAACCCTTGGCATTCATTGCACTGTTTGTCAGATTTCTTGACTTCCCGGTTTGTGTCAGATATAGCAGAGCTCGTTCCTCCTTTATTTTGTCCCCGAGTCATCTGCTTCAGGTACTTCCTCACAAACAGACCCACTTGATCTTCTAAGTCAGCCACTTGGGTTGGTCTGACCTCTGCAGCAACAAAGGCCACTCCTTTCCCAGAGTTCTGATTTGTTCGTTTCAGTTGCAACTCGTAGGCCTGCATCATCCCTACCACCTCCTCAAATTTCATTTCATTAGAACTCTTAGCCACTTCTATGGCTGACGTGTGAGATTGAAACTTCGCAGGAAGGCTTCTGAGAAACTTCTTCACGAGTTTCTTGTCTTTGTAGGTTTTTCCCAAGAGAATGGCCTCATGGGGATTAGAACTCAGTTTACTGCTGTATTCTTCCACCGACTCTCTTGCACCCATGCTGATATTTTCAAACTCCGTTGCTAACATATCAAGGCGAGTTCTTTTGCTGATGTGCATCCTTAGATCCGCATGACTTGCGTCATAGGCAGCGAGAAGAAGATATCAGATAGCGCCTTTGAGTTGTACATAGCTTCCTTGTTTTCTTCTGTGGTCCACTGCTTGCGAGGCTTCGGAATCTCCTCATTCTTGTCATTCATCACCACATGCACTTTCCATCCTTCCTCTACAGTTGTCCAGGCTTCAGTAGCAATGCTCTGAATCATCTGAGTCATTTGAACCTTCCAATACCCGTAATTCTCTAAATCCAGTTTCAGAGGTTTCGTCACAGCGACGAACTGTTGTGAATTCTCCATACCTAACTCAAGATCTTCACCTGAGTTTGACAAGCGCACACAGTCAGATTAGGTGACTGCTCTAATACCAATTGAAAGTACAGAGAATTGATCACACTCAATTCACGTCTTGAAATGCCAAGACCAAGCGGTTAAACTCTTATTGATAAGCAGTAGCTTTTAAAACTAAAAGACACTCTTACAAGCTTTTCTCTCTTCCTTAAGTCTACCCTTAACAGAATTCGAAAAGCACATAGTTAACCCACCCAACTCTCTCTAATTCAACTCACTCAGCAGTGAATTAATCAGAGAACGAGTCCAACACTCACCTTCGAAAACTCTCTTAAATTGCAGAGTTCGAATTCAAAAACCCTAGCCGATATTCTCCCAATAGTGTTGCCCTAGCTAACGACTTTTGGTCTGAATATATACAAACAGACACACGGAAACTTTCCTAATTCCTTAGGAGAAGACTTCCCATAATCTTCTGATTTCCATTTCCTTGTAGCCACAGAGGAATATTTCCCAAGAGCTCGTTTCCTTTTTTGAAAGTCCCAAAACAACATATTTCCTTTTCTAATGCAGAGACTACAACTTTTCTTTTCTGATGCAAAGACCACACATTTCCTTTTCTGATGCAAGGATCACAACAGACTTCCTTTTCTAAAAGTCCAAGAATGGAAATTCTCTAAATCTCCATTCGACATCAGCGCTTCTTCTAGAAGCTAACTTCTCCTCTAATGCAAACAGCTCAGCGTCCTGATTTCATCTGGCACCTGATTTTGCATCTTCAAAGTCTACCAATCATTCTCTTGTATTGCTTTTCATCAACATCTTCACCTGCTTTATGTTCAGATAGCTTGGTGGTTGTTCTCATGAGGGTTCACGCACTCTTACATCCATCTAAGCCAAACCGTTCTATCAAGTTCTTTGCATATGTACTTTTTGACACATATATCCCTTCATCGGTTTGGTTAATCTGTAATCCCACGAAGAATTTGAGTTCTCCCACCATACTCATCTTAAATTCTTGTTTCATGTTCTGTAAAAAAGTATCTACTAGACCCTGAATGGTACTTCCAAATATAATTTCTCAACATATATTTGAACTACCATGAATTCCCTCTTAAATTGTTTGATGAATAACGTTTTGTCTACAGTTCCTTGTGTGTATCCTTGGTTTAGCAGAAAATTGGTGAGGCGTTCATACTAAGCTCTTTGAGCTTGTTTCAACCCACATAATACATTTTTAATTTATAGACATGATATTCCTTGTTTGGTTCCGCAAATCTTTTAGGTGGTTCCACATATGCTTTTTCATTCAAAATTCCTTTTAAAAAGTGCTTTTAATATCCATTTGGAGCAACTTGAACCTGAGAAGACAGGTTATTGCAAGCAGAAAACATATAGCTTCAAGTCTTGCAATAGGGGGAAAAGTCTCCTCAATATCCACTCCTTCTATTTGAATATATCACTACGCCACCAATCGTGCTTTGTTTCGAACAACAGTTCCAACTTCATTACTCTTGTTTTTAAATATCCATTTTGTTCCAATTATGTTTACATCGTATAGGCGAAGAACCAGATCCCACACATCATTTCTGACAAACTATTCCAGTTCTTCTTGCATTGTTATGACCCAATATTCATCAGCTATGACTTGTTTATGATCTTTAGATTCTATAACTGATACAAAGCAAGCAAACCAAACCATTTCCATGAAATTGAGTTCTACACCTCTTGTCTTGCGGGAGTAATTAATATCTCCTATGAAATTAGTAACATGATGGTCTATGTGTGGCTTGATGATTGTCTCTTCAATTGCTTCAGAATTCTCATTAGCTTCCGTTTTTATCTCCTTTTGGTCATTAAGTGTTCCTGGTTCATCATCACTTTCATTTTGAGTGGATTGTCAACCATAGGTGGCACGATCATCAAACACGACGTTAACAATTCCACTATCATCTTGGTTCTATTATTATAAACCGAAACGTTGAGCACATTCCTTCATCTCTATTAGAGTCAAATTTGCCCAAATGGTCCTTGTAATTCAAAATATAACACTTGCAACTAAATATGTGAAAGTAGTATTAGTTAGGTTTCTTCCCTTTCCACATCTCGTATGGAGTCTTGGTGGTTCACTTCCTCACACATATTTGATTAACAATATAGCTGGTTGTGCTCACTGCTTATGCCCAAAAACGTTGTGATACGTTATTTCCGTGAATCATTGCCCGAGACATTTCTTGAAGGGTTATGTTCTTTCATTCGACCATGCCATTTTGTTGAGGAGTTCTTGGCGCCAAAAATTGATATTGTATTCCTTATTCTTCACAGAATTCATTCATCCCTTCATCTAAAACTCTCCATCATGATCACTCATAATCCTCTTGATTCTTCCCCTCTCATTTATTCACTGAAGAGCCCATATTCTGAAACTCTGAGTAGTTTCTGATTTTCTCTCAGAAAATGAATCCACGAATACCTTGTAAAGTCATCGACAAGAACAAACACGTATTTCTTTTCTCTAATACTTACAGTTTGCTTTGGACCCATTAGACCCATATGTATTAGATCCAGAGCTAGCTTGGTTTGAATGTCTGTTACCTTTTTATGTTGGACTTTTACTTGCTTTCCTTGTTTTCATTCCCCACAAACTACTTCCATGTTTTCTTCTTCAATTTACCCCTCGGACCATTTCCTGATTAATCAACGTAATCAGATTTTGAGTGTTCATATACCCAAATTTTTTATGCCATATGTTGATGTCGTCACGTGCGCTTAAGCTTTGAGATTCATCAGTCCATTTGTAACAATTGTTATTCCTTTGTTCTTCTTTCAGAACTATAACTCCATCCTTATTAACGGCTTGACATCCAGTCTGAGTGAATGTTACCACCTTACGTTTATTAACAGCTTGACTTACGTTTATGAGGTTAGTTTTTAGTAATTGCACAAGAATCATCTTCATCAACTTTTGCGCTTTTGATATTTGCTTTCTCCTTTTCCTGTAATTTTCCCTTGTCTTCCATCCCCAAATGTNCCCCCCACATCGAAATCGATTTGTTCTGTTTTAATACTTTCAGAGTTAACTTTCTCTTTGTACCGGTAACAGGTAAGCTTTTATGTGTCCAACTTTTCCACATAGGTAACGTGTGAATCTCTTCATATTCATGTTCTAGTTATTGTTCATAATTTGTCGACTGGTGCTTTCACTCGCGCTTGCTTGATTTCTTCCTGGACACTTAACCGTAACACACTTCTTTTCATACGTCACATACTGCCTCTTTTTTCCAGCTTTTTAATTTTTGTGTTTGATGTTTCAGTCCTCTTGATCTGCTCATCGACTTTGATTTGTAACTTGAGTGTTTTACTCTTTTCCATGACCAATCCCTCTTGCAATCTCTCTATGATTTGTGTTTGATCACTCTTCTCTTTGACCAACACCTGATTTTTCCCTACTGATTTTGAGTAAGGGGTCACACAACACTTTGTATTCGGCTAGAATAATCATCTTCATCCACTTCTGAATCAAAAGATTCACTTTTATTGATAACTTCAGTGATCCCTAAAAAGCCACGAAATTGTTCACGTCGTCTTCATCACTTTCTTCTTCTAACGTTTCTTGATCCACACTTATCATAAAGTTTTCTTTTCTTTAGGTTAGTGATGCATTCACTTTGAAGATTACCGTATCCTTTACAGTTGAAACTCTCTTCTCTAAGCTGTAAGACATTCTCCCCTCATATGACCAATGCCCTTAGATTCACAAGATTGAATTTCAGATTTCTTGTTTCTCTCCTTCTCCGAGTACTCTCTTCCTTTCCCAAAACCCTTTCTCCAATATTTTGAGAGCTTGATCCAATCTCTTAACAAGCAACGCTATAACATCTGGTTGGACCTCTAGGTTTGCTTCAGCCACCAGTGTAATACGTTTTTGTTTCTTTGGGACACATATTTCCATCTCTTCAAAACATAACTCGTCAGTGTTTAGAGCTACCAATGCCCTTACATTCTTTGAGAGCTTGATCAAATCTCTTAACAAGCAACACTACAACATCTGGTTAGACCTCTGGGTTTGCTTCAGCCACCAGTGTAATACGTTTTTGTTTCTTTGGGACGCATATTTCCATCTCTTTAAAACATAACTCATCAGTGTTTAGAGCTACCGACAACGCTGCTTTGTATGCTGAAGATTTGGTTGGAAGACATCTCCACAATTTCTTCCACCAATTTTTTCTCTTTATACTTCTTTTCTAGAGCTTCATTAGCCATGGAACTCAACTGTGCACTGAACTCTGTAATGGCTCATTCTCTTCCATCCTTGAGTTTTCAAGCTTAGATGTTAGCATATTGATATGTTCTGATTTTAGGGGTTTATGACTTGCCTTATAGCATGATTAGGAACCACTTAACGAGTTATTAACATGCTTTCCGAGCCTTTTCGTCTCTTTTTAGGGTTTCATAGGTCTAGATTGAATATTTGAGGAAAGGGAGCTTTTGGATGCATTTACAAGAGATTTAAAGAAACTCATACCCATCATGGCTTAAGGTCTATCAGACCACACCTAGATCGATCAAACCCATACTCTAAACAAGATTGTTGGATCAGATCCGCGAAATCAAAGCCAAATCAAAGCCAATCGAACCAGCGTGCAAAGACCGAGAATCATAGACAAAATTAAGCCGGGTTCAATCGAACCACAATCCGTTTTGATCGAACCATAAAGCTAAACTTCCTCTTTGCAAGTTTTGAAGCCCAAGCCCACTTAACGCACAAGGAACTATAAAAGCACAAGATAACCACGATTTTCAGAGGTTTTTTTTTGCATTAAAGGTTTTTGTTCGATTAAGCTCTAGGAAGATAGATTCAAAATGACAACTTGTAATATGGAACCCTTATTTTTATTATATTCAGCATTTGTCTACATCCTTTCTTCAATGATTTGATTGATTTCTCTTACCATGTCTTAGTAGTTTATTAGATCAAATCTAGGGTTCTAAGTAGAAAGGTATATTAGGGTTCATGTTCGATTACGTATAGAGAATTGGAATACATAAGGATCCTTAGTAGCTAATTTGTAGCATGGATTCAATCAGACAAATTGGATCCAAGGCTTAGGATGATTCAAGCTTGACAAACAATTACTTGAATCACCAAAATCAGTAACTAAGAGAGTCTGGGCTTGATCGATTATGCCTGACAAGCGGGATCAATCGAGTCTAGTTAACCTTTATTAAAACTTGTTTAACCAAGCTTGCATAGTCGATGGGATAACAATTCGATTGGACTACCGAGATTTCTAGGTTCTTAGGGCTAGCATTAGTGTCGTTGGTAGTACCTAAAGATCTTGGTTAGGCGTAGGTGCATACTGGAGACCCCATGGTGAATCTATTTCCAGAGGTGTAGTAAAGGGGACACAAATTAGATTTTGTATTGGTTATAACTCTAGTCCGACATTGAGTGACGGATGTTGGCCGTTTGACAAGTTCGTCCAGGAATCTAAGATATGTTCCATAGACCTAAATTCCATTTTTGACCTTGTTTGTTTTGTTGCCTACACTGCTCTCATCATTGCTTGTTAAAAACAACCATCATCTTTACTTACGTCTTAGCCATTATAAAGTCTTATATGTCTCTCCGTATTATCATCTTAGTCTCTGTGTATTCAGTCCTTAAGTACTACATTGATCGCCTGTGCCTTCGCAGATTTTAGCTGTCTAGGATAAAACTCTGAGTGACATCAAGTTTTTGGCGTCATTGTCGGGGACTAAAGGTGCTAGCCTAGGAATATTATACTAAATTTTTGTCTAGGACATTCTTTTTTTGTTTTTACTGTCTTTACTCAGTTTGATTGAACCATAACTAGATTGATCGAACTCTCTTATCACAGACAATCATTTTGATCGAACCTCGTGAATGTCTTGTTTGACTATTTTCCCTTTTTCTTTCTTTCAGGTGTATGAGCATTAGACACACAAGGAGCAAAGGAACTAAACATTTTACTGCCCTTGCAGAACGAGCTCGGACGGTTAGAGAGACAACCCAAGAAAACTTCAGATGGAGAAGGCTGACGAAGATCAACATCCTCAACTGCCTTTGATTCAAAACCCTCTATACTGAGAGGAATACAATTACCACTTGCTGAGGTCGGTAATCAACAACAACAAGGAGGTCTCAACCCACCTGCTGGAGTCAAGAACCAACAAGCCCATGAAGCAATTAGGATGAATGCTCTGAGACTTACACTGGATGCTATGACACCCCCACTGCTCAGTTCACGATCATATAAGGAGTT
>OVAO01001222.1:0-15943 GCA_900406285.1 Biscutella auriculata
CAAAGAGATTTTATCCCTCAATTCTTCCTCAATGGTAATTTGGAGCTTCAAGGAATCATGGATGCAATTTCAAGTCTTCGTGATCTTAATTATAAGAAGGTTATCTTGGAATCCGATTGCAGATTGGCAATAGAAGCAATCAATAATCCTCAAGATTGGCCTATCTTCAGGAATTGCTTGAATAAGATTGAGATTGTATCTTCATCCTTTGATATGATAGCTTTTCATCTGGTTCATAAGTTGGCTAATCTCCCTGCCCGAAAATTAGCTTCTTCTGTTACTCTTCATGGAAGATTGAGACCCTACTTAGCTAGAGGTCCTCCAGACTGGTTGAATCAACTTCTTTTTGCAGATATGTTATTATAAGTTTCTTCAACCTCTCTGTTTTTGTTGTTCTTCTGTAGCTATTTCTCTTTCTTCTCTCTGTAACTACCTTTCATTTCTGTTTTTCATAATAATAACCTTTGATAAAAAAAAAAAAGAAGCAAAAAATCCCAGACAACATGATTAATTGGTCTGGAGTTAACTTTACCACACCAAATAAAATTTAACTTACCCCATTTAATTAGTATAAAACAAAGCAGAATAATACTATAGAATCTGAAATTCTTCTAATCCTAAAACAATATTAAAAAATCCTAATACAATATTAAAACTTGACATTATTTTAAGATCTAAACCTAAAACTATACCAAACCGATTTATACAAAACATGAGCCCATTAGAAAAATTGTTAGCCCAAAAAACAGTAGAGAGAAGGGAGATCAACACCACCGGAGAAAAATTGTTGCTTTTGTCTTATGTTTTACATATATTTTGTTTTATTCGTTAAAATGATATTATTCATGTAATTTATATAGATATGGATTTATGGTTTAGGGAACCGATACATAGATTAATTATTAATAGATTTTGACTCAGGTCATGGTTATTTGTGAGATGAAATATTTCTATTTCTAAATATTTATATTATTAATTTTTTTGTAATATAATATATTTTAAATAATTAATCAAATATATATTATATATTAGATTAAGACCCGGGCAATACCCAAATTTTATTATTATCATTGAAATTTTTAGTAACTTTTAACTAATTAAATATATTTATTAGATTTTTATTGTTTAAATATTAACTTTTATAAAATAATTTAATTGACATTTTGAAAAAATAATTTTGGATTCAGAAAAATTCAACTTTGTAAAAATATTAGAGATAATTATATTGTTTTAGACATTAAAAGTTTATTTAAACAAACAACATTTAAAATATTTTCTATTAAATACCACTTGGCAATAGATTTAAGATATTAAATTCTTAAAATAAAAAAATTAGAAAAATTATGTATTGACACATCACCTAAATCACTTCTCTTTTATTATATAAGAGGATTTAAATCGAATCTTGTAAAAAATATATAAATATCTTTTATAATTATTTAAACAAAAAAAAGAATTTCTCAATTAAAATTAAAATTTTAATAAAAGATGAAATTATAAAAAAGAAATATTTATTAAGAATTTATAAAAAAAATATTTAATAAGAATATATTGTTTGGCAACACGAATAAGAATATTCTATTAAAAAGGAATTAAGTATAAATATGTTTGGCAATAGGTTTAAAATATTAAAATTTTAAAATAAAAAATTAGAAAAATTGTGGACTTGACACATCACCTAAATCACTTCTCTTTTAATATATAAGAGGATTTAAATCGAATCTTGTAAAAAATATATAAATATCTTTTATAAATATATTATATAATTATTTAAACAAAAAATAATATTTTCTCAATTAAAAATTAAATTTTTTAATAAAAACGAAATTATAAAAAAAAATATTTATCAAGAATTTATAAAGATATATTAATAAGAATATATTGTTTGACAACACGAATAAGAATATTGCATTAAAAAGGAATTAAGTATACATATGTTTGGCAATAGGTTTAAGATATTAAATTTTTAAAATAAAAAAATTAGAAAAATTGTGGACTTGACACATTACCTAAATCACTTCTCTTTTAATATATAAGAGTAAATAACTATTCAAATATATATTATATATATGATTTTAACATAGTACTAGTTTATTCCATATATCAAATAATTTATGTATGTCATTTAAAATTTGAATCTTAATGTATACACAAATATTTATTATTTTTATATATGAATGAATAAATTACCTATGTTCATGTTTTTAAGAATGATAAACAAATAAATTTTAAAAGAGGTATAATACATATTTAAAATTAATTAAAATGATACAATTAGATATCAAATTTTTGTTATTTAATATATTGGTTAATAAATATTTTTAAAAAATAAATAATAAAATTTGATTTTATTAGTTAGTAAATTTTTGTAAAATAAATAATAAAAATCTAAAATGAATTTAAATATTAGTATGAATGATTGTTTGAAACAATTAATATGATCTAATTATATATAAGTTCTTTATTATTTAAATTAATTGATTAATAAATATATTAGTTATATATATTGTAATTATTTTAGTAAACAAAATTTTATTTCAAAACTTTTATAAGATATATTCTAGAGATAACATACATATACAAATAAATAACACATAACAATAAAGTTATTATTTAAAAATGCTTCTAAATAAATGTATAAAAAACATAATAATTAGTGAATAATAATGAAGATTTTTTAAAAATTATCGTTAAAATGATGTATTTTGAGCAATTATTCAGAACCATGGCACATTTTGAGCACACAGAAAAAGTTTTCCATTCAGACGAATCAAAGACATTTGTGTTCAAACATATCAAAAAGCATTCAAGCAACTAAGACCCCCCCAAAAAAAAAAGCTAACCACGACGATATAGAGTTTGACTAAAACAGTTACAACATCCTACTATGGTTGATAGAGATGGTGAATCTAGCCAATGATCAACTCACATGGCTTGACCTTTTCTTTCACTCGTCAGCTGGAGGCGAACGAGACCGGCTGCAATGAAACCCACATATCGAAAAGTGGTTAGCTTCACAATCTCATAAACACTTAAAAAAACTATTTGTGACTATCTAACCTTTTCTGCATCGGGCTCTCGGCACCATCGTAGCCACCATCACTGTCTCTTCTTCCAATAGAGCCAGGGCTTTCAACTTGTCCATTTTCAGGGCTTGACCTTGATCTCTCCCTTCTTTTATCTGGGCTCTCAACTTCACCACCTCCATTTCTTGGACTTTCTTTCTTAAACGAGCTGTCATCAGGGCTCATCCTCTCTCTCTTGTTGTTGGGACTGCGACTGTACTTGGGGCTGGCGACTCTCTCCCTCCTGCGAGGGCTCTCATGGCCTCTGCGGTCACGACCATACTCAGGACTGCTACGTCTTGATTTCCTGTAAGGACTTGGGCTACGTCTTCTGCCATAATCAGGACTGGTTCTTTCCTTTCTGTATGCAGCAACTGGGCTAGCACCTCGGCCATAGTCAGGGCTTCCTCTTTCTCTTTTGTAAGGACTAGGTGATCGCCTTCTCCTTTCAGGCGACCTATCACGGCGTCTATCAGGACTGTGTCCATTACCTCTTGCATCATCATCCTTCACCGCATACTCCACCGAGATCACCTTATCCATCATCTTACTGGATTAAAACACAGGCAAAACGTTAGTATTAAGCAAAGAAAGCAATAAGATACTCATTTGGCCAGGAGTAAACCTGTTGTTTGTAGACTCCAGTGCTTTTGTGGCATCTTCTTGCAACTCGTACTGGATAAACGCAAAATTCCTTCTGATTCTAACGTTTACGATTTTTCCATACGGCTCAAAGTGTCTCTCTAAATCCCTGGTCCTTGTGTTCTCCGCATCAAAGTTAATCACAAAGAGAGTCTTGGAAGGTCTCATGCCTGCTGAAGATCTCTTTGAACTACCACCGGATCTTCTATCACCTCCACGTTCACCCTATACACAGAAACATTAATATTATCAGTATGCCAAACAACACAAACGAGTCTGAAAAGAAAACAAAAGCTGAAGTCAGTCTCCTACCTTAGTCCACTCAACACGAAGTCTGCGTCCCTTACGCCCAAATTCAAAGCGGTCGAGCGCCCGGATTGCATCTTCAGCATCCCTTTCATCTTCCATATACACAAAAGCAAACCCTGGATAAAAAGAGTAAAGAGTATAGATATGAGTACTTGAACAGCGAGAAGTAAACCAAGTTAAGAACCTCCAACAGACAAAAAGACTGTCCTCCCTCCTTCGCAGCATCAAATCTCTTACTCACCTTCTAGAAAAATTAAATTTTGAACATTCCAATAACCTACAAAAAACTCTGCAATCTAAATGACCAGTGAAGCAATTACAGACCTTGCATCATGGAATTAATATGTCAAGGAAGAACTGAAAAATGGTGGAAGTCAGACGGGATGTGAATGAAAACAGAGTGCGTTCTCCAATGTAGAGGCATGCCCAAGAGTGCAAAGTCATGAGGAATGAAATGCAATTAAGATGGCAGTGCTATAGCGGATGAAAAGTGACATGAGTGCGTTCTCCATTGCAGAGGCATGCCCAAGAGTGCAAAGTCATGGGGAATGAAATGTAATTAAGATGGCAGTGCTATTGCGGATGGAAAGTGACTTGTTTTGGGGACAAGGAGATGGATTTCCCTATAGTCCATCCATGGCCTTGGGGGGAGTATGGGTATCCCAAGATTATAAATCCTGCGCCAAAGAAAATGCTGAGTATTGGCGGTTTTACACTATTTTTTTTTTTTCTTCTTCTGAAGTACTCCCAAACTTCCATCAAGCGGGTGTGGTGCAAAAGCGTGCTTCTCTTTTAAGTTGAGATGTGGTGGAAACTACATATTTCGTAAGGAGAGAGTCTTGCAGAGACGTCCGGTGGAATGAACATGGATGTGGATTCATGACATGCATTTGAGTTTTGCTTACATCACATCACACTTAAGGGCTTACGATACAGTGTGTTCATCGAAGTTAACCTCATACATAGATTACGTAAAAGGCAGGAGAAAGAAGGAAAAGAGCTTACCAGCTTTCATATCCACTCTGTCAACCTTGCCGTATTTCCTGAAAAGTCGTTCAAGATCACCCTCACGCGCATCATACTCAAAGTTCCCACAGAATACTGGCTTCATGCTTCCTGCACAGACAACATGGAAACACTGTTATTTTTAGACATCAAGCTAATTTGATTTGTAGTAATAAACATGCCTTGCTCAAATATTCATCTATTCATTACGATGTCAACGACAGATCATGAACCAGAAGAAAACTAACAACAAAAAGGTAATATTCGAGCTTTAATCGGTTAAATCCACACAATTGACGACGTAATATTTGAACTCTAATCGGTTTGTGCAACAGATCTGAGGGAAAGAACTCAGATCTGAAATAACTCAAAAGAAAGAGCAAGCAAGGAGAGAATGAATCTTTACAACAAAGCATAAAACAAAGAGGCTCTAATGAGATTCAATCTAAAATGAAACGAGATCGACATAATCGGTTTTACTTTCACCCGCAAGAACCCGAAAGAGCAAACACAAATCGAATCCAAGATCTCAAGAGTCAAAGAACTAAAGATTTTATCCATAACTTTTACCTGTAAAACGATGAAATGGAACTGTTCTGCAGCTCGTTGAAGCGTCGAGTACTACGGCTAGAAGAAGCTCTTGCTGTACTTGGAGCGTCCAGAGAAAGTGAAAGAGGTAGATAGAGATCAATCTAATTGGGTAGGGAGCAGATATTTATCTTTTTCTTTACTTTCAAGATTTCTTTTTTTTTTTTTTTTTTTTCGATAAAGATTATTTTACTTTCTTATTTATTTTCTGGAGAAAAGAAAGAATTCGTCTAAGTTTTAGCTCTGAAGGTACAATAATATCTTTTAATTTAACAATATTTCTACAACCAAACAAAAGCCCGTCTAGCTCAGTTGGTAGAGCGCAAGGCTCTTAACCTTGTGGTCGTGGGTTCGAGCCCCACGGTGGGCGATTCTTTTTATTTTTGTTTTCTGTTTTTAATTTTTTTTTTTTTTTTCTTTTGTGATACGAATTTTTGTAATTAGGGTGCGTTAGGGTGGTGCATATATGCGTTTTAGTAGTCGAAGGGGACGTGTGGTATATGCGTTTTAGTAGTCGAAGGGGACGTGTGGTATATGCGTTTTAGTAGTCGAAGGGGACGTGTGGGACGTGTGGTACTGCGTTAGGGTGGTACTCGAGCTTAATGTGCGTGCCATTATGATTCTTCTCTTTTTCGACTCATTTGCATCGTTGAAACCACATTCTCCTAATCCAATCTTAAAACCCTTCATTTTCCTAATAATGTCGGACCACGAGGTAGTTGAACACGAGACTGATGAGGTACTTTTGTTTGTGGAAGATGAGTCGTGTAGATGAAAACTCCTATGGATCGACCCCACTTGTTTCGTTTCACTGCTTAGATATTCCTTTGCCCAGTGGCGGTTACAGGTTTGTGTTTGTGTCATCACACACCCAACATACTACGGGTGAATCGTCGGTTTTCGGTTTAATTCGATTTGAATTTTTCGGTTTTTGAAATTTTTTTGGTTTTTTTAAATGTATATCTATTCGGTAATTTTTTATACCGGTTCACTTTGATTCATGTTATTAGGATTTCAATTTTTTGGTTTTCTAAAAATACGTTAATTTGGAAAAAAAAATTTATTGATTCGATTTTAGATTTTATTTGGTTTAATTTAATAAAAACTAATAATGTAAAAATAAATAGAAATAAAAGTTAATTACTATTTATATTTAAAATAGATTTAAACATATTTTATTATATATCTAATTAAAAAATATAAATTTAATTAATTTGGTTCAGATACCAAATTTTTTTGTATCCACTAAGATATTTATAAAATTTGGTTTGGTTCGGTTTGGTTTGATGAATTTAGTAAGGTAATTTTGTCCCGCCCTAACATATATTCCTTTTCTAGTGTGAGTGCGTAGATTCTGTAAAATTGGTTTTCTCTTTTCAGGGTAAAGAAGGAGTCTGGTTAAACTTGCATCTCACACACGTAAGCCTTGTGGAATCTACAGTCAAGGTGATGCCTTTCAAGTCTTAGCATAAAACTTGACAGATCTTTAAAGCATTTGATATTGAGACTTGAGAGAACTTCTTCTTTGTGTTCCGATAATAACTTTGCAAGAAGGCTTTAGGTACCACAATGCTAACTCAACCTACCTAATGCTAGTTTATTTGATTCCAGAGGTTGAGCGTACTATTCCTTTGAATGCTTCTCATCGTGTTCGTGTAGGTATTGTTGTCTTGAACAAAAACAAAGAGGTATTTTAGGATACGTGTCTCTCCTTTGCGTATAAGGTGAGGACATTTTGTGGCGGCCATTAGAGAAGTATAAGAAGAAACGAGTAAACCAAAATACAAAAGCATTCTTTCTCTAATTCTTTCTCTCTCCTAAAACTCTCTCTAGATCTAGATCTTAGTTTTTCGGCGAGGGTAGAGAGGAGGAGCCGGCATCTCTTCGTTTGAGCATAGTCGCGTGCACCGTGAATCCCCTCTAGTGTTGGCCCATCTCGGCCCAAGCATCTCCAGCGACTGCTTCACCTCTGGCTCAACGGCGCTGAATGTCTCGATCGTGCTTCATGTCTGACTCGGCTCGCCCCTTTAGTCGTGGCTCCCCTGGTCTCGACCCTCGCTGAGACCTCCACCAGAGCTGTCGGCGATCGGCCTTTTACCTGTCCTTCCGGTCGGCGGGTTTCGTTGGGGTCCCCTTCGCCCCTCTCTATTTCGGGAGTCCTCTTCTCCGGCCATCTCGGCGTTAGGCCCGACTCGACGGTTGCTGGTGGTCGGGTTGGTTTGGTCGGAGCAGTTTTTCCCTTTTCTGGCGGCGGCTCTTTCTTCCGGTAAGTATCTCTCCTTCCTCCGTCTCACCTGGAGGGGTTCATTTCGTGAGGTGGAGATGGCGAGCCCTCTTCCTCGACGGTGCGGGTCTTCTTCTGGTGCTAGAGCTTTCGAGTTGGCGGCGGCTCGAGCAAGATAAACGGGTCACTGTCTTCTTGTGGTGGTAGCTTCTCCCTGTAGGCTCGTCACCGACGATCCCGGTGGCTGGCAACGACGGTTTAGCTCTGTGGCGACGGTGGCTTAGCATGCTAGGGTTAGGATTTTTGTATTCTTAGGCCTTGGGCTTAGTTACTTTTGGGCATTTTGGGTCTGTTTGGACCGGCTGGGCCTTTAGGGTTTATATATATCTAGAGTTTAAGTTTAGGGTCTTGGGGCTATTTAGAATATTTTTGGGCTCGTTTTTTGGGCCTCGGGTAAATTAAATTTATGCCTTTTGGTATTTTCTATTCTTTGTATCTATGTATTCTGTCAAAAACAAAAAATGGTATAAAATTTAACATTTTACTGAAGAAAAAAAAGTAAAAAAAGAAATAGGCGTAGGCAGACTCATCTATTTTAAGTCTTAACATATTTACTTCATTAATTATACATAAGCTAATGTTTAAATATGGTCTGGTAAAATTGCATAATCGCATAATGGAAAAAAATAAAATAAAACTGCATAAAAAAATATGCAAAATAAAAACTCGCGTAACAAAAAGTTGTTTAACTAAACTTTATGCGATTGGACAAATTTTGTAAAATGGCGGAATATATTTGGAATTACCAATATACATAAATATTTTAGAAATTAATAATGTCTTACTGTTTCCAACATAATTTCTAACAAATAACTTATCTTACATTTATTTATTTTTATTAATTTTTTAATCATTCATAATTATTTGAAGGAGATGGTGTTGTAGGTAGAGAATCTATGACAAATAATTTTTTTTGGAAATATGTGTTGTGTAAACGTTTTTGGTGATTTGTTGTTTTGAAATATGTCAACTCATAGACAAATATATGAGTTAGTGGGATAATTTTCTTGTAATTACAAAAATAAAATAAAAGCTTATGCAAATAAGCTATTAAACTCATGCTTAATTGTCTAATATATATTCCGTTGTGTTTGTTTAGGCAAAAAAAAACAATATTGGCTCCGATTGGTAACATTGCATAATCGTTGAATGACATAAAATAAAATAAAATTGCATAAAAATATGTAGAACAAAAATCACATAATAAAAAGTTGCTTAATGAAATTGTGTGCGATTGGATAAATTTTGCAGAAGGCGTAATATAATTTAAAATTACCAATATACGTATATACTCTAAAAATTAATAATTTCTTAAATAATTTCTTCACATATTTTCTAAAAAATAATAATATCTTACATTTATTCATTATTTTAGTTTTATTTTATTTATATCTATTCATTTTTACTCATTTTTAACATTCATATTAATAAAAAATATAATAGTGTTTTTTTGTCAACGAAAATCTAATAGTGTTATAAAGTTCAAATCATAGAAAATATTTCTGGAAATTAAAATATAAAATCTTTAAATATTAGGGAAATATGAAATGCAAACATATAAAGTTTTGTAAAAACTATAAATAATGTTATGTTANTGCGCGGGTACTCTCCTAGTAGATATAAACTAGATTACTATTATTAATGGTTTTAAGCAAATAAGCTACTAAAACAACACTTAATTGCCTAACATATATTCCTTTGTATTTCTTAGGCAAAACATAATTTTATGTTTCTGCGTTTTATTGAATTTTAGGCAACTTTCTTGATTGGTAAAATTTTTGCATAATCGCATTAGAAAACGCAATTAGGCAAATAGGCAGTTACCAATCGAAGCCATTGTGTTTTTTTACCTAATATCAAATTTTAGGCAATTTTTTTTTTATTGGTACAAAATTTGCATAATCGCATTAGAAAACGCAATTAGGCGATTATGCAATTACCAATCAGAGCATATGTTTTTCTTCAGATCGACATCGAGTTTTTGGAGATTCTAGCTTTTTGGTACTGATCATCGCATTCTCTGCTTCATTGTTTCTTGATACTTGTATTTTGGGTGTACTTTCGAGTATCCACGATTATCGGTGTTATGAACTATATTTATAGAATTTATTCGGTTAATTTTTTTTTCAGTTTGGGTTTGGTTCGGATGTAAACGAATTCTGTTCAGATTTCTGTATCAAAAAAATACTAAATATATAAAATAAAAAATTAATACTAAAAAAAATTACAATATATATTCAAATTCTTCTCATAAAAATAAAACATTGTAACTATCAAAATCCAAAAAAATAATATTAAACATTAAAATATATCAAGTATTTTAAAATAGTAATAGTACTCAATATTTAGAGTTATACTCGGATTTTTCGATATCATTTTTCGATTTAGTTTGGATACGATTCCGATTATTTAGATAATAAAATTTACTATTCATTCGAGTTTTTTCTTAATTTTGCTTCAGTTTCTGTTACTTTTTCCGGTTGATTTAGATTAATTTGTTGAACGTTCTAAACCTTTTAGACTTCTGTTTGCAGTCAAACACATGAGTCATTATACTACTAAACACTAATTCATTTCTCATTATACTACTAAACACTAATTCATTTCTATACGTAAAGAATTTCTCTTATAATTAGTCAAACACTTTCAATATAACAATTATTTATAATAGTCTAAGATTTAAATATTTTGGTATAAACTTGCAAAAGTTATCACTAGCTATTAAAAACCGAAAATATAAGTTCTAAAATTAGATTTGATTTTTGGTTCAGTTTAAATCGAACAAGCTAACCAAATTTTTTTATTTTTCATATCAAAATTAACACGATTAAACCAAAAAATAAAAATCTGATCAAAACTTATTCAAACCAACCCAAAATGTAGCCCTACTCTTAGATTAGACTAAAAGTTGGAATCATTTCATTTTTTTTTTTAAAACGTATTTTAAAATAATTGTTAACAATTAGTATAGTCATTTAAAATTGTGTGATAATAACTAGTTTGAACTCAGTCACACATTTAAAGGTATTTTACCTTGTCGTCGCCTCCCTTATCGCCGCAAATACAAAATGTTTAAACTCTTAATTAACTCCTCTCCACTCAATAATCACCCGAGTCTCCTATATAAACATCACATGATTTATACAAAATAATAAAATAATGTACTATTCAAAACATGTCCCTATCGTGGCTTTGGTGGCCATACAAATTCTTATACGCAGTGTCTCGTCGTCCTTGAACATAACCAATGAATTTATTAAAACCAAATGCTACGAGAATCAAGGGAAATATAAATCAGGAAGTTTGTACGATTTACAACTAAAACATACTATTCGTTCTGCTTATACCGGAGATTTTGTCAATGGTTTTCAGCATTCGAGCGGAACAAATGGATCCATATACACATCCATCAATTATCAGTGCCGTGGCGACGACACTTCCAAAACCAAGTGCCGATCCTGCTTCAACACTGCTATAAATATGGTACTGTTATGAGTATTGTCACCTTTTTTTCATGTATATAATTTGTGCATACCCTACATACAAAAAATGTTGGTCCTAGACATAAGTAGGACCGATTCTGAAGGCAAACCAATTAAGTATGTGCTTGCAACCCTTAGAACAACAACAAATATTTCGGCTTTTATTTGTCAAAAAAATCTGCGATAGATGTACCGGTAAAATGTTTAGAATTGAAGCCTCAGTTGTTAGGTTCCATTCTTGCATATAACAATTTTTAAAAATTTATTTTTTAGCTTGTGGTCCATATTATTAGGGATAAATGTCTCACATCGGAAGTTGAAAGGGATCCTAAACAGTATATAAGGGATATGGGTCAATCCATTCATTGCCAATTGGTTTTGAGTTGGAAGCCCATAGAACTTAATATGGTATCAGAGCCCAGATCCATACGATCCAACCCGATCCATTATCTTTGTGAACCAAAGTTGGTCCATCGATCCTTGCCCGAAGTTCCGAGATCTCTGGTCAGAAGAACCATCATCTCGAGGGGGCGTATTAGGGATAAATGTCCCACATCGGAAGTTGAAAGGGATCCTAAACAGTATATAAGGGATATGGGTCAATCTACTCATTGCCAATTGATTTTGAGTTGGAAGTCCATAGAACTTAATACATATATTATCAGAGCCTGACCTGAATACAAGTCGGAGAAATTTTGGTTTTCGGTCCTCTTATAAATAAATATTTTTTTGACTTCATATTTCTTAAATTTCCATATAGTTTAGTGGTAGAATCCTTTTCTGATGTTTTGTTGTGCCTTCAAATTTTTGTATACATATATTTTGGTTTATATATCTTATAGTGATTAATATATACATTTTAAGAATGTTTAAGTATATAAATTATTTTAAAATAAAAAAATCTTAAATGGGAAATATATAGAAGCTCTTTTATTTAGAATGTGAATAGTGAATATGTTTATATAGAAAACATTTTGATATTACAATTAGTTAGATTAACATTGATATTGTATAACTTTCAAGAAGGAAAATACAGTAACAATCTCGTGTAGGTTACAATTATTTTATAAATATTTTCAATTTCCTAATTTTGCTAAATTTATTAGATTTTAAAAGTTACATATATTTTTTTAAAAAATACAGCTTAATTGTTTCTAAATTTAGTTAATGAATAAACTTTGGATAAGTCTAAAACCGACAAGAAACTTGAATCATATAACTTTTGCCAAAAATTGTTATTTTACTGTACTATCTGATAACATATGCATGTATGACAGCTTCAAAAGAAATGTCCCAAATACAAAGGTGGTATAATTTGGTTTGAGCAATGTCTTCTGGAGATTTCTTCAGTCAATACAATGAAAAAGATTGATAATGATAACAAATTCTGTATATCGAACTCAAAGAACATGACCGGCGATCCAAATGCTTTCGAGGGTGTGTTGGTAGGTCTCTTAAGCAGACTGAAAGCTGAAGCCATAAGTGGTGAACGCAAGTTCTACGCGGCGGAAGTACACAGGTTGAGGAAGGAGAAGATATACGGAATGGTAGAGTGTACGAATGATTTATCGAGCAGATCTTGTAATGAGTGTGTGGTTCAATCAGTACTAAAGTTTCAAGATTGTTATAGGAATAAACGAGGAGCCAAAGTTTTTGGTAGGAGTTGTAACCTTAGATTTGAGGTTTATCCTTTTTTTAATACTAAGATCCGGTCTTAAATATATTTGAAAGTTTTCAGAGCAGTTTATTTTGAAAAACCATATGTTGCTTTTCAACATTGGTAATGTTTATTATTCAAAATTTTATAATATTTAATATATATGTGATCCTTTGTATAATCCTTTCATATTTTTCGGATATCTATTTTTTTATTCAGTTTAAATTTGGTTTCGATCATTTGAATAATGAAATTTATTATTTATTCGAGTTTTTCCTAATTTTACTTTTTTTCTTTTTTTAGATAGATTTTAGTTCGATTATTTTGTTTTCGATTAATTTTCTGAGCTCTACTCTGACTGTTCAACGTTCTAAACCTTTTAGACTTATGTTTGCAGTCAAACACGAGTCATTTTTTGCCAAGTCAGATTTATTCTTCTTTTTTCCGATGAGACCT
Source organism: Biscutella auriculata (assembly GCA_900406285.1). Lineage (NCBI taxonomy): Eukaryota > Viridiplantae > Streptophyta > Magnoliopsida > Brassicales > Brassicaceae > Biscutella > Biscutella auriculata. Next base: position 13,489 of record OVAO01001222.1, read on the forward strand.
ATCTCCTTCGATATTCGTAAATTTTCCCAAATTCTTACTTGAATTTGTAGTGGATGCGGTTTGAGGACTCTGCATCTCAACCTATAACACACAAGAATGAGCTCTTATGAGATATTCACTCAATGTGTTCGATGAAAATGGAAAAGAGCTACACTGGTTTTTCCTCAAAACGCATTACAAGTTTCTTTGATGCGTTTAGATATAAACAATGAATCCATCTTAACCCAAAAAAGTTGCATGAGGTTTAGATTTCTGCTGAATCAATTTTTAGCAAGCAAAAACATATATAATATGTTACGAATTATAGGGCTTTCAATTAAAAAACAAATAGTAATGAGTGGGTCGACATATAATGTAAATATTAATCAAAGTTGGCTTTATCTTACCAATATGATATAATCTTCACATGTCCCTCGAGATAATGTTCTTTTTAGCCATTAATTACGTAAATATGATCAGTTACGAGTTAGATTGATCGGATTAACATCGAGATAGTTCGATTTCGGTCATATCAATTGGGTCAAGTATTGTAGCGTTTTAAGTTTCGATTTGTTTGAATACTAACATAGGTTTGATTGTTTTTGTTACGAGTTTCAACCGAGCTACTATGAAGGCGACGAACAAGCACATAAATGAAGCACGACATAGAGGATTTACGAGTTCTCTAGATCAAACCGATCCAGGTACATCCCGGAGGGATCTCAACCGATATCCTCTAAAACACTATAAAAGTCGTGAATGACTGAGTTACAAGCTTGTTACAATGAACACTCAAGCTCACACCATTCACCGGTAACGATCCTAGACTACCCGAGAAACTCTAACCCGAAAAAGATAAGCTCTCACTCTCCCCTCTTCGTAAATCTCTCTTGATCGATCTTTTCCTTACTCTCGTCACGCCTTATAGTTGAATATCCTCTTACTTATATTCTTTATCATGACGCTTTTCAGGTTATTATACCGTTTAGCTAAACGACAAAGCTCAACATGTGTGGCTTGGGCTGAGGCGAACGAAGACACACTCTTGGATACAAACAATGGGCCTCTTCGACAACTTTGGGCCACACATTGAGGATTGGTTCACTACATAGACCTGACCTGAGAATGTGAGATGACACTCACTAGTATGATTCTAAATGATTTCAGTTTAATAGAGTAGCGTGTGTTAAGACTCCAATACCATATTAAATTCATGAACTTTCATTTCAAAATTAATTGACAATGAATATATAGACTTATATCATTTATATATTAGTCAAAATTAATTGACAATTAATACATCAATAAATATACGCATACCCAAGTCCGGTCCTGAAATATTCAGGGCCCAAAGCAAAACTCACAAAAAGGACCGAAATTACATTGCTAAGGTTCAAACTTGGCCTCTCAAGTACCACCTCTATGGATTTTACCGCTAGACTACAATGATTTTACATGAATATGAGGCCGAAAAATTATATAAAGAGATCTGGACTCAAAGCTGATGTTTGTCCAACTTGACCTCAGGACCGATACTGCGCATACCACACCGAATCAGCTAAATAAATAAATACGAAAAATCTATTTGCATAATTATTTGGTGTAACTCAAATGAATTAGTCTCTTCAACCAGGGTCGGATCTACAGTGGTCACTATGGTGGCAAGTGCACCATACATTTTAAAAAATATAATGTAGATTTTATCATATATTAATTTATGCCACCATTGTTTTAAATTTTTTGCAACCACAATAAATTTTTAAAACTTAAAAGCTATATAGAAATTATAATATTTTATTTCTATATTAAAAATAATTATTTTAATTTTTACAAAATTATTAAATTATATATTTTTTCAAAAAATCTTTTAAGTTTAGATAATTTTAGTTTAAATTTTTAATTATTATAATTATTTTCTCCATTTTTTAGGTTAACTGCATACATGCATACACGTGAGTCATGGTGAATTATTATTTTCATTTTAAATTATTTTTAATATTATTTATATTAATTGTTATTATTAATAAAAAAATTGCCCCCACTAAACTAAATTTCTGGATCCGCCACTGTCTTTAACTTCATCACTTTTATGTCACCTATTCTTCAGAAGACGTACAAGAAAATAAGATTTGTTATAAATACTAGGAGAGAACCCGCGCATGCGCGGATATCGTTTTATATATTCTTTATCATATGAAGTGTTTTCGTTGAATTTTAATTAACTATTTTTATATCTTATTTTATTAATTCTAATTTTTTATTATTATAATTTATTTTGCATATCATGTTTAAATATCTATTTAGTTTATTCTCACATCGAACATCTAAGATTTTTAGTACCTTCTATAAAGAAATCATTTCTATAATCATAAAAACCTCTTATATTTTTTTCTTTTTCTCACATATATTATATAATTTGAAATATTCTAGTTATTTATAAATTTCTCAAATTTCATTTTAAGTTTGTATTTCCATA
>OVAO01001224.1:0-11054 GCA_900406285.1 Biscutella auriculata
TGTATAATTTATGATGTATTTTTAAACGATAATGTTACGACATTTTAATTTTACAGACTACTATATTTAAAATAAAATGTGCGATTAATAAATAATACTAAATATTTTTCTGTAAATTTATTTAATTAAATTTATTTAATTTTATAATGTTTTATTNTATAATGTTTTATTTTATGGATCATGATTTTACCTGTTGAGTAACCTGTGAGACCCTTGCATTGAGATAAAATTCTAAATGATTTTTTGATAAAAATTGTTTAAAAACATATTTATGCTAAAAAAATACATTCAATATCAATATAATTTGTTTTATTGTTATATTTATTAGATTATATATGTACATAAATCCAATACCAAAACTTATATTTAAGTTATTGTAGTTAATATATATGAGAAGAAAAAATTATGTAGAACAAAATTATCATATACTAAAAATTATATTTAAATTATAGTAATTATACTATATATTGGACAAAAAATAAATTGAATATTGTGAAATTAAAAAAAAAGATAAATTAGGATCTTGTTGTAAATGATAAATCAAATATAAACATATTTGATTTTTATAATTATTTTTTAATTTGTTTTTAATTAAAACTATATTTAAAATTTGTTTTTAATAGTTTCTAAGTAGGATATTTTTAAAAACGAAATTACATATATAAATATATTTTTTATCTTTTAAATCTCAAAATTTAAATTATTATAACCTAATTATTTGATTACATATATTTCCAGTTTTACCCTTAATGAAAATTACACATATTTCCAGTTTTACCCTTAATGAATATTTTTAATTTGTTATTTGTTTTAATGGCATATCATGTAATATTTTACTGATTTAAAAATTATATTATTTAAAGTGATTCTGAAATAATACTATAGAGATAATTGGTAAAAGAATATGAAGTAAGGACACGTGGAGAAAGAACGTGAAAGACAAGACAGTGAGAGATTTTAGTTAGAAGTGAAGGAAGAGGGACACATGCATTGATGGTTTCTTCACGTAAAGAAAGGCCTTCGAGTTGGCATTTCCTTACCTCACGAATCTTTGTCTACCTCGTGCCTCTTTTTAATTCTCTTGTCTTTTTTTTCTTTTTTTTTCATTTCCCTCTCACATATTATTATTATTCATAATAATCATATAAATATATTGGTATTTCAAAGTGCCACAACGTTCGCTTCTCTGTCTCTTCTCCTCTTTTGACTTTTGTCACACTTGTCTCTATTGTCTTTAACTCAACCATGGTTAACTACAAACCCTAAAGCCAGCCTATAGAAGTATTTTTTTCTTGATGACAAAAAAATAGAGTATTTTTTTCTTAACTAATGTTCATATACTAATTTATAATTAATCAGATTATTCACTCAACTATTTTTTTTCAACTAATGTTTCATATATTAATTCATAATTGATAAGGATTGTTTACTCGAGAGTGTACTTCCCCCAGTATTTACTAAATTATATAAAAATGATTTGGCCTGATATTCGTGTTTTTCTCAAGACAATTGATACAATTGTTATTAATTCTATAATCAAATACAATATAAAATACAAAAAATATTTCATCAAAGTTATGAAAAAAATAAATTATGTATAGAATATTGATCAATCATTTGAATCTTTTGCCATCTTTAAGAAATCTACACAATCTAATTTTATCATTTTTTTTTCAATCTCTCCAAAACCTATATGAAGCTTATGGAAATATCTTTCTTGCTTCTCCATTTTATCATTTTTAAACTAATTATAATATAATCTCTCCTGGGTAATCAACTTGACTTGTAGGAGTAATTAAATGATTATTCCAAATCAAGATTCACCCATGTATCTCTCGTTTTGCTATTTGTTTTATCTAATGATCTTGTTGGGATTGTGAATTGTGAACATGTGTGTGGTTCAAGAGTCAACTTCGGACGTAGGGTTGTCACAATCACTTGATTAGTGTAAACCTCTAAATTTTGATTTTATTCAGATTTGCAATTAATGTTCATATCACTTTTTAATACAATGCTAATATCTCTTAAGCCACAAGATTTGAGTTTTGAGACTCCATTAACTTTAAGTATCGGAGTATACAAGTCCATTTTTACAAATCATTGTCTCATAAAATAAATTAATATAAAGATATTTTAATCTAATTGTAAAATATTTGACATAATTAATTATGAAGTTAGAGTTTAAGTCTTTTCTTCTTTATGAGATTTTGGATTAGTATGTGAGCTCTTTATAACCAAAATTAAAAAAAAATGAATTTACAAAAAACCAAAATTGTATTACAGAAATCTCAGTTTTTAGCTAGATTGAACTTTTCTTTTATTATAATTTATACGTTCGGTAATGACTTTTTAATTAGTAAATAATTTTTTTTGTCAATAATAATGTATTATATAGGATTCGATCTTTGAATAATTCAGTGAACGTACTAGCACAAACTACTAGACTATATATCTTGGTTAATAAATAATTCAGACATTGTGATTTATGATTGGGTATGGTTATAGAAAGTGTTAGAATTTGATGACAAAAAAAGTGTTAGAACTTAATACATTTTTTTTAAAGGAACTTAATGCATTTATTAATAAATAAGAAAAGAAAGTTAACTTCGAACTACATGACTTTTGAGAAGCGAATATTACAGTCACTTTGGAAATCCATTTAATCAAAAGGTTGAAGATGATAAGGAATTTTCGTTTTCTTCTGGAATATGAAAAAATATTTAATTTTAATTTGACTTATAAATGGAAAATAGGAAGATCCAACTAAAACTTAGTTGCAGAGGACTTTGTGTTTCGTCAAACATAGGATCCGACCGTTGTTTGTTGTGCATGTGCCCTAGCGACATGACCTTCGCATCTCCCTAACTAATTGTCTTCCACATTTTTTAATACATTTTTTTTTTATATACCTTTCTACAATTTAATGAAACGAAAAAAAAAAAATAGTGATATAATTCAACAACAACAACAAATAAGTCACACTCTTTTACCTAATGAAAACATATATAAATTAAACAAATGCAACCAAGATTTGAGGCTTATCAATTTATGCGTTTCATCACTAAGATTCCATCTGTATGTAGTTTGTATACAACGAAAAGAAAGTTAAGCAGTCCATAGATTAATTAAATCGTTAATTTTAGATTTTTGTCAAAACTTTCAACCAAAATGAACCATGTAAAAATAGTTGGGTATAACATGTTAGAAGCTTCTGGTCTATATATATGATCTTTTTAAAATTATATATTTTTGGATGAACCATTCTAGTCCAGTTGATTTTGGTGCTTGACTTGTCACTCAAAAATCGCTAGTTCGACCCTCATCCCAATAGTTTTAAGATTTAAAGAGAGTGGATTCTCTTTGTGGCCACATATTGACAAAAAAAAATTATATATTATAATTAATAAAAAAAAAATATATAAATCCAAATGATGGCTAAATATTTTAACTTTTTTTAGATAAAACAAGCTTATTAATATTAGTAGATTATTTGTAAGGTTAGAGATTTTGGTTTTTAGTTCATACCAATTATTAGCATTGTATTATTGTTACTTTGAAAAGTGCAAAATTCTGCTTATACAATTATTTAGTTCAAGACCTTCATTGAAAACAAAAATGTATAGACTAATCTATTATATGTATATATATAGACTTACATATGCGTGTATATATGCGATATTTTAATTAAAAGAAGGGTTTGAAGAGAAGATAAATCTATTTAATTGCAAATAGATTGTGACTGTATTTTGAAAATTACAGAATACAAGATAGTGGAACCAAAATAAATTAATTAATATAAAAAAAAGATTCAAGCTTCAAAGCTTTTTTACTTAGCCGACTTTATATTACAACGCTCTCGCTTCCTTGCTCCGTCAGAATCGTCAATCTCCGAGCTGATTTCAAGAACTCACTGCAACAGATCATTCAAGTTTTGTTCATAAAACGAAATATTAGTAGGAGAAATATGAATCACACTTTGTTTTTATCTAACCTGAAAGGTTCGTTTCCTGCGTATTTGATGGCACCTGAAGCATCCCTATAGAGAATAGAGTTCAACATCTCAGACTTTTGAATCCCAAACATGTCAGAGAGTTTCCTGCTCAATTCTTCGTACGAGCCAAGAACCGATAAGTCTAAGGTTCGACCCACGTCGTCTGATTCCATAAACACTTTACAATGTCCTGTCTCTAAACCCGAACCATCATGAGCTTTGTTGGAGCAAGGTGATCCTTCGTCTGACGAAACACCGTTCTGGTTTGATCCGCCTGATGAGATCTTTGCTGTATCCGTTGATCCTTTGTCTGATGTTTGCTCTTCGGGTAGTATAAGCTTTCCGAAGAGTACGATGTGAGACTTTTTAGATTCTGTGTCATCGCAAGGTGTTGTTCCCATAGTCAAGAAGCAAAAACCTTTCTCGTTTTTGTTATCGATGAGAGGAGAAAGAGTGAGAGACGATGAAGTAGTAGTAGGAGGAGGTGGTGGTCTATTTAAATAGTAATGGTGGAGATCGGAAGATGATAGCCCGTAGTACTGATGAGCATTATGCCTGGCTCCCTGTAAACCCACGGGAACACTGTCCAGAACAGAGCTTAAGGGGCTTGATCTGATGAGAGGATTGCTTGGGAATGAAGGTACTGGGATTGAGTTTATCAGATTGTTGTAATCTGGATGCTGAGGAAGTCTCATCTTTTTCCTCGGTGGTGAAAATGAAGTAAGCGGAAGTGGATGTACGTTGGATACCAATTCAACTAACCACGGGTTAACCCGCTTCACGTTCTGGAGTAAATCCGGCTCATCCCACGCCACCTGAAAACAGACAAAGTGTTAAAGATCCATAAACTTTCTACTCAAAATCAATTGGCAATGAATGGATTGACTCATATCTTTTATATACTATTTACAATCCCTTCCAATTTTCGATGATGATGGCTATTATGACCATAGATCTCAGAATTTCGGGCAAAGATCGATTGATTATTTTTTATTCACAATGATAATGGATCAACTTGAGTGGTTTGGATCGGACTTTGATACCATACTGAAAACAAGAAAGAGATCACCAGAGGAAACAAAAAGGATTTGGGGGTTTAGTTACCTGTAGAAGTCGCCAAGGAGAGTTAGGCCAACGGATAGGATCACAGACATTAACAGCTGAAACAGTTCCCATAAACCAGCTTATCCGAGATGAATCTTCAGTCTCAAAAGCCATTTTAAACCTCATACCCGAGCACCAAGGAATTCGCATCGCAGCTCGAGCATCCAACGCTTTGACACAAAACTCCGATGTGCTAGCTCTTGGATAGTACACAACCTCAAACGGTCTTCCAGTAATGGCGAAGGTGGCTGCTTCTATAACGGATTCAGCTGTCACTTTTCCCTTTCTATCTGCAATAGAACAGTTACTCCTCCTCAAGCTATTGCTTTCATCTTCCCTTAAAAGAGAAGAGTAGCCACAACTTCCTCCAATCGGATTCCAACCTGCTGAGTATTCAGGTCCATTACCTATCCCTCCTCTCTTAGCCCTCCTAATACCCACACAAAGATCTCCATTCTCAGCTCTCATGAAGACAATCGAATCACCTGCCACAAGCTTCTTCTGGTTCACGAAATTACTCCAACCGGTTGTGAGAAGATGGCGACGAGGTGTCCCTCTATATATATGTCTAAACTTCCAAACATCGCCATGAACATCTTTAGCAAGAATCGTCTGAACTGGTGGCTCAGCGTTATAATCCAATCTCGGGAAGATAGTCTCTGCGCAATAACGAGGAACAGAGAACCCTCCACCGTTATTAGCATCTGATTGAGTCAGAGTCTTAGCAAACGAAGGCGTCTTCTCACTATTACTCTCGAAACCATTACTATCTTCACCATCTACATACTCGTGATCAACGAACTCATCGTCTTTCAAAGGAATCAGCCTCAGTTTGGCGAAAACCTCGTCAGATTCAGGATCAGCCATATACTTAATGACCAAGACACGACATAACACCATTGGAGGAATAGGTAGATTGCCGAAATCGACATGATCATAAGCGTTTTCAGCGTGTCCTTGAGGGAAGTAAAAGACTTTTGAGTTCATAGGAGGCATACGAACCATACCACCAGCACATGCATGCCATAGCTGAGGATCTAAACCTTTCTCTGTTCCTCCTTTCATCGGATTCATAACATTTATCATATTTAATACCTCAGGACCGTCTTGCTACAAATGAAAAAAGGAAATGTATGAGAAGAGTAGATAACAAACATCACAAAATCTTTTTTCTTTCTTGAAATACTTTAAAACTTCAAATCATCAGTGTTTTGTCTTAGTCAACTCTACAGAACAAACTAGATTTTCCCGGGAAAAAAAAACCAAAAAATAAAAAACAAAATTTCCAGAAAACCCGACAAAAAGGTAGTCAGACAGAAGATTTCAACTATCAAAACACTAAAAATTGAGAAAATTTAACTGGAATCGTATAAAAGCGAGTTCAACTATTGCCGTTTGAAGAAGATAAAGCAAAATTTATAGATCGGTTCGCAACTGAGAACAAAAACCAAAAACAAAAAAAAGGAGCGAATTAGAACTGAAACAGTAATGAAAGTTAAAGAAGCCAAAGAGGGTAATAGACATCGCCGCTTAAATCAAATCAAATTTACATCAAATTGATTGAACAATCAAGGTAAAATTCCGACAAGGATTCTATCAGACAAAGAAGATTACGAGGAGAGGAACTATGTAATAAAGATTTGTTCAAACCTCAAACAGTAAGCAGATCTGAGCAAAGTAAAGAAGATTCTATCAAAACCCTCTCTTAGTATCCTAAGAATCAGAAGATTCTGTAGCGAATTTCTGCTTCGGAATCGGATAAGAAGTTCACTTTGTACAGAGGAAAATGAAAAAGAGGGTTCGTGTATATGAAGGAAAGAGGTTTGGCTTTCTACGAAAATTATAAATAAAAAAAAATAAAAAATTTATTATTACATCTCTTTTGTTTTATCAAACTCTCATTAACTCTTTCACATGTCTTTTTATTACACACATATTTTTTTTCTCATAGTTAGTGATTTTAGTACAGATTAAAAATAGGGTAATAAATTAAACCTCAAAAAGAGGTAAGTCAAACCCTTGATTCCGGGCATAAAATTCGACTGTCAAAAAATAATAATATAGTATATGTTAAAAAAAATTAATAACTTATTGATATTTATTAACGGAAAAATATCGACATACGAGTAAGAGTTGAACCACGCACGTGTCGTCGGTGCTTCCGACATATTGCCTAGAAATCTGATTAGAAGCATCTAATTAATTAACAATTCAAAATTATAACTAATTATTTTTAAATTCAACCATTTATTGTTCTTTGAATAAACTAAGTTTTGCAGTTTGATAATCCCAATATCATTTATTTTTTTATCTTATTGTTTACGAAACACGATAGTTTGTTGTTGATATCCATGTTAGCTAATTGTTGTTGCTGACCATGTTACTGTGTTCAAATGGATAAAAAAAAATCAAAGACCATCATATGTTGATATTAAAAATTTTACCCGCGTCATATTTAATTTTATGATTCTTTAAAATTATGTAACTTTTAATATTCTAATTTTAAATATAGGATATTTTATAATATAAATGAACATATTTTGTAAATTTTATATAGTATTAAAATATTGTATTAATAACAATACTAGTTGGTAATATTAATTATTTTTTATTTTTAAAAATATATGTGAAATTTGACTATAATTATATATGTGGGTTAATTTGTGGAATCATTATGTTTATTATTTAAATTTATTCATTCGTTTAATTTTTATGAAGATAGAAAATGTAATTTTTTAATTTTTAATTTATTTTATAAATTTACTTCTAAGATAATATTATAAAGACATTATTTACAAAAAAAAGATGTTATGAATTTTATTAAAAATATTATCTATACTAAAAAGTATTATCTTAGAAAAATCTAATATAATAAATTCGAAATTATTTCAATCTCAATTTTTTATATTTATCTTCGAATATATTGAAATCTCATTTCAATTATATACATGATTTTAATTTTATCTTTAATAAATTTTTTTATCGTTTAAATTAATTTTTATAATAATATTAAATATAATTTTTAATAATTTTAATTTTATAATATAAATTAGTATTTGAAACAAATATGTATCTACTTTTTTGTCTTTAGATACAATTATTAAAAAGACATATTAAAACTTTAGTCTTTAGCTATCTTAGTCATGTGGATATCACTTTTCTAACTCTAATAAACTTCAGTATTTAGCTAAATTTATTTTATCCCTTGTATTATCTGTTTGATCGTTATTAAACAAGATTTTATCTCTCGCATGTCACTGGCAAATATGTAAGTTGAAAGCATACTAAATATTTAAAAGAATAATTTAAGAAGAATTTGTTTTTGACCTTTGAGTGTTTGTTTTAGGTTTGGAATCAATCCATAATACATACGGAGACCTAAACCGTCCATTTCGATACATATTATTCAAATCTGGATCTCTAATAAATTTAACATACCTTGCTTAAATATTAGAAAAAATGGAAAACATTTAGACAAATTCTCCTATACAAAAAAGAAAGTATTTACCCAATTTCTAATATAAGACTATAATATTTTTTTAACATGCTAAATATTATACTATATTTAGGGTTTTGAACAGAATACAGATAACAAAGACCTAAAAACATAAAGTAATATAAAATTAAGATCTAAAAAATAAAAAACAAACAACTATAATCTAATAGGTCCAAAAACAAAAACTTAAATATATAGAAAAACACAAACTCTAACCCTAAAACGTGATAGTCGTTGTCGTTGTTATCAACCACCGAACTCGCTGCCAATAAGTTTGCATAACTCACCACAGAAAACGACGATGAATCGAATGCATTTTACTACAAAAAAACCATGTCAACTCGAAAGATCTAGATACGATATAGACTCAAGTCACCATTAAATAAGTGTCCTCCTCTGCCTCACAAGTTGAACCCCTCTGAGTGAGACAAAAGAAGAGAGAAAAAAACTTACCGTAAACATGAATAGTCGCCAAAAAAAGGAAAGCTTCTCCAATCGAAACTTTACCGACCACCAACCGTTAGAGGGGGGGAGGGGAGAGGGATCCCAACGAGAACATGTGACCAGAAGAGGAAGGAAATGAACGATTTACTCGGACTCTAACGGAGATCCCTACATTTGCCGAGATCGGGGAAGTCATGGCCTAACAAGCCACATGCAAGACCAAGCAGCATTGCTCCACCGCACCAAGTTTACCACCGCCTAGAGCGAGCTCAGAAAAGATGAATCGACATCAGATAAGCTTGGATCGAGGAGAATCGACACCAGAGGAAGATGCAACGCATGCGGTTGTGATCAAATAACTGCGAGAGAGTAAATCTCCTCCACCTTAATTGCATCGACCTTTACGAAATCTCAAATCTGAGATCGAAAAAAAAATTAAATTACATATTAGGACAGAAAAAACTTCGAATTTTCGATCATAAGACAATAATTTCTTACTAAATATATGCAATATATATATATATCAATATTACGATGTTAGCAAATGCTCATAAATTGCCGCATGTGTCTTTGTATTTTCTTGTCGTAAGAGTTAGCTTTCCCATTAATAAGAAGAGTTTTGATTTAGGCCATACATAAGTAAACCAAAAATTCAATACCATCTATATACACAGATGTAAACATATAGTTCAAGATATTGCACTCAGAAAAATATTATTATATATTTTAACAAAAAAGGAATATATGTTATATATTTTAACAAAAAGGAAATATATAGTTATATAAATATATTTATATATTTTAACAGTGATTCTTTTGCATCCTTTAAGGAACACATTTTGTTGTTGATATATCTAAATCAAACAAATCATATGATTATAAAGGAATGAATTGATATATCTGAATTATATATATTTCATTTTTCAAAATTACTAAAAGTTATTCAATTTTTTTGAATTTCCACAATTTCTTAAAAATTGTCAAACTCTCGTCTGTTGAAGTTGACAAAATAATTGGAAAACAAATTTTCACTATCCAAAAGATTCACTTCATATTTTTAAATATTTGGAATAACATTTTTTACTATCTAAATTACATATTTTCATGTACCTGCAATTTCCTATTACAATATACAAATCAAACAACTCTAGAACAATGATTATAAGTCCATCCGAAAAAGTTGAAAAAAAAAAAGTACATCCGAAAATTACTACTATTACTTCTCAAAATTTTAAAGAAAATTAAATATTAGTAATTTATCTGGGAATGAAAAAAAAAACATATTTGACCAGAAGACATCACACGTGCGACTAACCATGGTTAAATTTGAAGTGTGATTGTGTATATATTTGTTGGTCAACAACACCATGACTATCCATGTCAATACTTATTACTTGTGTCTCCATTTATACCAATTTAGTAATATTTGCATGTCACAAGGGCAAATTCGGCATTTAAATCTAAACCAGCTGATCTGACCTCATTTTGTTGGTTCAGATTTGATTTATATACATTTCACATTTTCATGTTCACATATATTTATGCTTGTTTTTCATGTTTGACCATATGTCCTAATATTATTATCTTTTTTGATCACTTGAAACCAAAACTTAGGCTAAATGTGATTATTATTATTTTGATTTTTTTGTGTTTATCATCATATAAAACATTTAAGGTATGGTTAGTTTATGACGATTCCATAGATGGAAACAACAAAAGTAAATGTATACAAAGACACATGAATTTGGATCAAACATAAACAGTGGTTATGAACATTCACTCTCTTCTTGTCCTTTTCTTTCACTTATTTTGTCTTCAAAAAATATATTATTCTTTTTTGGTTTTAAAATAAAGAAATAAATAAGATATTTTAATCTAAACAACCCAAAAAATTGGTAAAAGAGATTTTCAAAGATTGTGACAATTGAAATACTATCATTAGACCCTGTTAAAATCAAGGCTTTCTTTTAGTTCGACTCATACCAACACAGTTCGTCTGGGCTTGGCTAAATTACAAAA
>OVAO01001225.1:0-15926 GCA_900406285.1 Biscutella auriculata
CTGCTTTTAATATAAACTTTGTTTCTGTTTTTCTCTTTCTCACTTTCAACTACTGGATAAAGTCATTTTCATTCTAAAGTTAGTTTTTGTGAACTTATTCTTTGCTTTAAATCACCCAGAAAAAAAACTACAACATACAAATTCTATTAAAAAGGGAATTGGTATATGAGTAATTTAAGAGGGATGGATGCTTTTACGGTATACATCCGCATTATATGCGGAGTGAGTTGTGGAGTGAGTTGTTTTTAAATTATAATGTTACTACATTTTAATTTTACAAAGAATTATATTTTAAATATTAAATGTGCGGTTAATAAATAATAATAAATAATTTTCTGTAAATTTATTTAATTTTACATTTTTTTTGTTTTATGGATCATGATTTTACCCGTTGATTAACCCGTCTGACCATTGTATTGAAGATAAAATTTTAAATGATTTTTTTTATAAAAATTGTTTAAAAACATATATATGCTAAAAACATAAATCCAATATTAATATAATTTGGTTTATTGTTATATTTATTAGATTTATATATGTACATAAATCCAATACCAAAACTCATATTTAAATTATTGTAATTAATATGTATGAGAAGGAAAAATTATGTAAACCATAATTATCATAATACTAAAAATTATAGTAATTATACTATATATTGGAAAAAATTGAATATTGTGAAATTTAAAAAAGAGATAAATTAGGATGTTGTTGTAAAGTATAAATCAAATATTAACATATTTGATTTTTATAATTTTTTTAGTTTTTTTAAAAAATATTTTTCTAAGTATGATATTTAAAAAAACGAAATTAAATATATAACTATATTTTTATCTTCTAAATCTTAATATTTAAATTATTATAACCTAATTGTTTGTTTACATATATTTCTATTTTAGCCTTAATGAAAATACATGTATTTCCAGTTTTACCCTTAATTAATATTTTAAATTTGTTAATTGTTCCAATAGCATATCATGTAATATTTTACTGATGTAAATGTTATATTCTTTAAAGTGATTCTGAAATAATACTATAGAGATCGTTAGATGCATTTAAAGAAAATTTGCAAACAAAAAATGCAAGATATTTTTACTGTTCACGAATGAAGGAATATATCTATATATTATGATTTTACCCAAAAAGTATGATTCGTTATCTATCGAAATCTTCAAAATCCGGGTTACAAAAACAAATAAATCTTTAAAACTTTAGTTTGTATTTAATTTTCTTTTCTCTAATCTTTTTTTCTCTGTTATTACTACAAGAAAATCAAGTGATTTCCAACGGAATTTGATCGTCGGAATCACATCGTCGGACAAGAGCATTCCATTGAAAATCCGTTGAAATTTTCGACGGATTAGATCGTTGAAATTCCGTCGGATTATATCCGTTGGAATTCCGTCAGATATTTCGACGAAACAAATCCGTTGGAAATCCGTCGGCTTAAATCCGTTGAAAATCCATCGGAATAAATCAGTTGGAAATCCGTCGGAATAAATCCGTTGGAAATCCGTCGGAATAAAATATCGTTGGAATTCCGACGGATTTCCAACAGAAAATGGTCCAACAAATTTCCGATGGAACTAACCGTCGGATATTCGTTTGAAAACAAAAAAACATATTTTTAATTAATTCAATTAAATATTAATTAGTTTAATTAGTTTTTAGTTAATTTAATTTATTTTTAGTTAATTTAAATAAATTAAAATTTAATTTATTTAATTTATTTTTAATTAATTAAATTAAATTAAATTAAATTTTATTTATTTTTATTTAATTAAATTAAATTTATTTAATTTAATTAGTTTTGAATAAATTAAATTTATTTTTAATTAATTAACTAATTAATTAATTTTATTCTTATTAATTTTATTTGATTTTTAATTAATTTACTTTATTTTTAATTTACTTAATTTATTTATTTTAAATTAAATTAATTTATTTTAATTAAATTTTTAAAATTTTTTAATTAGGTATTTAATAATAGACAAAAAATGTTTCATATTAATAAAAATAACATTTAAAATGCATAAATAAATTAAAAGGAAATTATTTTTAAATGAACAATAAAAAGTCTAAAGCGATGAATCCAGCGGAGCTGGAACCGTCATATGGACCAGGAGGGCGGGGATAGTTGGGGAACATGCGGCAGAGGAAACCGTTCTGTTGACGGATTTGTGTTTTGAGCATTTCGATCTCTGTTTGAATTGCCTCGAACTTCAAATCCATGATGTTGCTCGTGCTATAACCCGAAGAGGTAGAAGACGAGCTGGTGATGTTCAAGCGGCTGAATCCATAGCTACCACCCTTAACTTGCGGAGTTTGCTACACATGAAACAAATTAATATTAGAAAAAATTTTAAATAGAATTTTTAATTATACCTGGATAACTAAATCGTTGAGCTCCTCTTGCGAAAAGACGATAGAGCCGTCCTGGGAAAGTTGGGTCCGATGTTCAGTTACTACTTCAACCACTTCACGAGCTATGAGATCCTGGATTTCATCCGTCTTCTTGTTGGTGTGGACTACTTTAAAGACTTCGAGGTAATTCGGGATTTGACCGCCGCTCTTTTGTTGCTATAAAATTAAAAAATAATTAAATTTTAAACTTAATTTTTAAATAATTTAAAATAATAATTCATATAGCTTACCATTTCATATGTGATATGCTCAATGGTCTTGGCGCCCAAATTATGGGTTGATATTCCCTTTCTAGCTTGATTGCTTCGGTGATTCTGATAATTAATTGTTGAAATTCTCTTCGTCCTGTCGCTGTTCCAGTAGATAATGAGCTCCTCCCAAACCTTTGGGTGAACACCGTCAAGCCTTTGATTCACATTTGACTTTTTCTTCCACTCGTTTATGTTTTGGCGATATGTATCCCGAGCAATTTCGTGGAACTTTGTCCGAACCAACGTAGTTAGACTCGGTTCCCATGTGTAAAATTGCTGTTGTTTTTAAAAAAAAATAAAATATTACATATTTTAATAAATAATGAATTTGAATTTTTAAAATTAAGTTAAAAGTTTTCTTACCGCGAAATGTCGGAACCAACTCTCACGAGTATCGTCATCGAGCTCGGCATATCTTGAGATTTCTTCCCGTAGCATCTCGTGCATCATTCCCTTGATGCAAACAGTAATTCCGTTTGTGAGACGGAACCATGTTTTCGCGGGCGGAGGGTTCAGTTCTAGGACGACACAATGTTCCCGTCCGGGTTGAAGCAACAACTCTTCAAGCGGGATTTGTGCATTCGTAGATGTTTGGGTGGGCTCCGGTGATTCCGGGGCCCTTTCTGGAATCCCGCAGATTCCACACTACCAAAGCTAGAAGTACGACGACCCTTACGAAATGATCCAGGACGTAGATTCGACCTATAATTTAAATTTTTAATTTTTAATTACTAATTTAGCAATTTTAATGAAAATTATACAAGTATTTATTTAATTACTAACATTATTAAAACTTAATATTATATTTATAAACGACTAATATCTAACGGAGAAATTTAAAAATTTAAAAAGAAACTCGAAGAGTTACATTATTTGGCCGGAGATTGGAAGGTTTTTAGAGAGGGGATGAATTTTTAGAGAGATGTTGATGTTTGAGTTGTGAGAAAAATGAAAAGGAAGTGTGTATATTTATATAGAAATTTCCGACGGCCCAGTCCATCGGAAATCTGGAAATTCACCCGATTGGTCGATTTTCTTTCACGCGGATCACCAAACAGGCGGGATTTCCATCCACATTCCGTTTGAAATCCCGACGGATTTCCAACGTATTTCGAAATAATACCGACGGATTTCTGACGAAATGTGGGTTTATACCCTTAAACCAATTAATTATGAAAAAACTAACGATATAACCCCATAAATTATAACCATATAATCAAAAACCATAAATTATGTTCAAATATGAAAACGATATACATTTTAGAAAAATATCGATATATGTTCATAAGTGATCCTTAAGTAACATTACAATTTGTATGATATTTAATAAGTTATAGTTTGTAAAAAAGAGAATTTATATATTTAAGAATGTAAATTTCGTTTAACCATAATAAAAACTATTGTAACATGTATAATTTAGTTCGGGTTATACAAATAAGCAGTATAATGTTCTATACCTTAAATCGTTTTTAATCCGTCGGAAATCCATCAGTCTTTTTTCTCCATCCATAATTTCTTTTTCTCATACCTTGGAGCATTGACTAATCAATCTTTTTCTTATATGTCAATCCACAACATCAACTCTCAGACCACTCTTTCTTCTCCATCCATCATTTCTTTATGTACTATTATTTTTTATTTTATTTTCTCATTCAATTATAATTTTCATCTTTATGTATGGATTTTCGACAGCAAAACCGAAAGGAAAACCGAAATTAAAACTGAAATCAAACCCGAAATACATACCAAAATCAAAAACAAAATAAAAAACCGAATATATTTCGGAATATATTTCGGCATATAATTTTCATCTTTTTTTAAACAAAAAAAATACCGAAATCAAAACAGAAATACATACCGAAATCAAAAACGAGATAAAAAACCGAATATATTTCGGCATATAATTTTCATCTTTTTTTAAACGTGTCCGTCGGAAATCCGTCGGGATTTCCGACGGACAATTTAAAAAAAAATCGGAAAAAACCAAATTCAATAACGAAATCAAAACCGAAATACATATCGAAATCAATAACGAGATTAAAAACCGAATATATTTCGAACTATATTTCGGCATATAATTTTCTTTTTTATTTAACATGTCCGTCGGAAATTTCCGACGGACACGTTAAAAAACCAATTCGGAAAAACCAAAATAAATACCGAAATCAAAACCGAAATACATACCAATATCAAAACGAGATAAAAAACCGAATATATTTCGGCATATTTCATCTTCTTTTTTAACGTGTCTGTCGGAAAATTCGATGGATTTCCGACGACCACGTTGAAAAAATATTCGGAAAAACCCGAAATCAATACCGAAATACATACCGAAATACATACCGAAATCAAAAACAAGATGAAAACCGAATATATTTCGGAATATATTTTGGTATATAATTTTCATCTCTGATTTTTCTTTAACGTGTCCGTCGGAAATTCGTAGGAAATTCCGACGGACATGTTAAAAAAAATTCGGAAAACCGAAATACATACCGAAATCAAAAACGCGATAAAAACCAAATATATTTCGGATACGTTAAAAAAAATTGGAAAAAACCGAACTCAAAACCAAAATCAAAAACAACAGCAAAACCAAAATCAATACCGAAATCAAAACCAAAATAAAAACTAGATAAGAAACCGAATATATTTTACGTTGTTTATCATTCACTGTTAATTTCTTCTTGATCTGATGATTCTGTCGACTCGACTTCTTCTTCAAATTCTTCAAGCTCGTGGTCAGTGTGATCGTGCACAATAGCATCGCCAAAATCTGTTAAGTCCACTACTAGATCAATAGAAAGTGATGTCTCAATGAAATCCACTCCTAAAACCCCACTGTCGTCATTCTGCTGAAGCAACAAATCATCATTCCCCTCAACACCGTCAATCATACCTCTTGGGTATATATGTGTTACGGTAACCCAAGGATCTTGTTTGTTTCTCACTCTAGGATATGGAATATAAGAAACATGGTCTGCTTGCGACGCCAACATAAAAGGGTCATATATGTCACGTCTCCGACCATTATAAATAGATGTAACCCCGTACTTGTCGTATTTAACGCCATGACCTTCCATCGGGTTATACCAATCACACTTTAATACAACATACTACATCCCGAGCATGACTGGGTATTGTATTTGGAGGATCTCCCGAATGACACCGTATTATACTATATCCCCAGAAGATGCACCTATCCCATAATTCGTTGTAGACCTCAGACTACGCTCTTGATAAATCTTAAATGAATATCCCCGTGTAAAATACATTTTATACTGCTCAACAGTATACAACGGACGATATACCATCTCTAACAACCAAATGGGAAGAACTTGCTCGTTGCTTAATTTCTTAACATAGTTGTATAACCAATCGGCGAATTCAACTACCGGCATAACCCATTCGTCATTGTTCCGACCTGATCTTTGTCGATGCGTTTGTATTTCGGGGGAGAAGTAATAATTAGCAAAATTGCTCGTCTCTTCATTGATACATTGAGCAACTATAGAACCTTCAAGCCTGCTCAAGTTCTTCACTTTTTTCTTCAGATGAAACATATAACGTTCAAAGGGTACATCCACCTATAATGCAGAGGGACTCAGATTATTTGTCCTTAGTTAGATCGGTTCGGATTATTTGTGCTTCGGTTTATTTTGGTTTGACTAAGTAAAAAGTCTATTTCTCGAAACTTTTAAAAATTATCGGTTTAGTTCGGTTTGGATTACTTAAGATATAATTATATAAATATGTTTAATATATTCTTGTATATATATGTGTGTGTGAAAGGTGATTATTTTGAAATGATAAGAGTAATACATCATATAGTATCATCGCTCCCCTCGTCGATTTAATTAATTTTTAGTAGTTTCTTTTTCAATTTATTTTGATCTAAATATTTATTTATTCTTTGTTCATATTTTCAATTAATTTTATCTAAATATTTATTTAGTATATTATTTTTTGTCATTTTTACTCTTTTGTGGTTTAGAGTTAGAATATATGATTTATGATTTAAAGTTAAGAGTTTAATTTGAGTTTAGAGTTTATGAGGTTAAAGTTTAGAGTTTAGCGTTTAAAGTTGAAGTTTTAGAGTTTTGGAAGTTAACGTGTAGAGTTTAGAGTTAAGGGTTGAAGTTGTAGATTTTAGGGTTTAGAATATGATTTAGAGTTTAGAGTTAAGGTTAAAGTTTAGAGTTTATGATTTAGTGTTTATAATTTTGGGTTTTTTATTTAGTGTTTAAAATATATGATATAGAGTTTAGAGATTAAATTTTGAATTTAGAGTTTAGAGTTTTAGAGTTTAGAGTTTATAAAGGTTCGAGTTTTAAAGTTTAGAGTTTAGAATATATAATTTATAGTTTTAAATTTTGGGTTTTAATTTTTTAGTTTCTATCGTTTTTACTCGATTTTAGCTTGCATTTAGAGTCTTTCTAGGTCATATTGCATTGCATTTGCATATATCAGGTGTGAAGCAGTCAAATGACGAAACGCGAATCAAACCGAGAATCACTTGCAAAACGAGCCAAACCATGTCAATTCCAACAAAGAGTCTCGGACAAGGAATCCATCAGTCCCGGTCCAGCATAGCTCGGGACACCTTCTCTACATGTGCCAGAACTACGTCCCGGCCAAGGTTCTGGCCTATCTGGCCCGAGACGAGTCACTGCCCAGAAATCCAAGGTTATCCCAGAGTAACCATCCCGGTCTGGAGGCTCCACCCAGCTCGGGACGGTCCCTAAAATCCCACCAGATCATAACGTCCCGGGATGCATCATGGCCTGTCCAGCACGGAACAGTTCGTTCTGAAGACGAATCCATAACGTCCCGGGGTACTCCATCCCGGTCTGCTAGCCCGGGATCACCGCTCCCAGAAGACATAATCGAAAGTGTCTCAGCCTGGGAAACCAAGTGTCCCGGTTTGTCCAGCCCGAGACTATTGCTCGAGAGGGTCCTTCTATAAATAGAAAGAACCCTAATCCTAGGCTCATAACTTACTATTTTTAGATTTTAGTTTTCTTCTTGCTTTTTTTGTATTTTCTTGGAATATTCTTGTTGTTTATCATCTTAATCTATCTCATTACTTTTAATCATGTCTTAATTATCTTTGTTTTGTGTTAATTCCATGCTTAGTGGATAGTTTTCTTTCTAAGTGGATGAATTAGGTAGATTAGGTGGTTTAAGACTTGGTTTGCTATTTAGGACTTGAAATCAACATATCTTCACTAGATTGATGAGTTTAATGCTATAATGGAAGTAGCTAATCAATTCTAGAACTTAGGCATTTCACGCCCGGAAGGTGTTCGATGAAATGTCCGAATGAATCAATCTTGTGCTATTTGAAGCCTAACCAAGGGATTGTGTTAGGATCATGTAGTGATTGTATAGACTAGGGTTTAATGTTTGCTAATTCATGCATTTAGTCACTTGTATGTATATTTACCAAGGGATTGGACTTATCTAAATCGGATAGCTCCTAGATCAAAGATAAGCATTTTAGATGTTGTTAATGAGTAGCAAACCAAAGGATTAAGCCGCCCGAGTCAATAACCAAAACCCATCCGCTTAGTTTCTTTTATAATCGTCTTCCAATCATATTAATCTCAAGTTACTTGTCTTGCTCAATTGCTTTTCTCTTAGTTCAAATAGGTTCGTTTCGTGACAACAAAACTTATTATCTTCCTAGACTTAGCGTATCTATCTATAGAAGTTGTGCTTAAACGAATTCCCGAAATTGGTTTGATAAACTCGGATACTTGTATCAAAACCACTATACTACATTTGATCATAGTAGAGATGTTAGTCTCCTCCTTAACACAATAGGGAGTAGGCAAATATCCTACTATCAAATTCGCGTTGTTGCCCTTTTCGGGATTAATTTGTTTAATATCTCTTCTTCGATATTGCTAAGGAGTAGGTCCTTTCTCATCTTTACTAATCTCTCTTATTTCTCTACTTTGTGTTTGTAGGTGCATGATCGCCCGCTCAAAACACAATCAAGCTTCAAATTCTACAAGTCCAACCGTCTCTCCTCCACGTCCCAAGATTGCTCGTAAACGCTCCGCGTGTCCTAGACCTCCCACGCCAAATATGGCAAATCCTCCTCCTCCTCCTTACTCAATTGGGGTAATCAACGACCCCAGTGTCTAGGCCGCACCATCCGACATTCGACCGCCGCCCATCCAAAACAATAACTTTGAGATCAAAACGTCCATGCTCAATCTCGTTGAGCGTGATCAATTTGAGGGTCGCCCCACGGAGAACCCAGTCCAACATTTGAAACGGCTTGATGGGATATGCAGAACGGTCGTGATCAATGGTGTAAGGGAGAAGCATACAAATTGCGTTTCTTCCCCTTCTCTCTCGGTGGAAAGACACACGTTTGGGTCCAAGGCTTAGCACCCGGCTCTATCACCACGTGGCCCAAGTGCAAGAAAGTTTTCCTTACTACGTTCTTTCCTCAAGCCCGAAAATCAAACTCTGAGGAGATATCTCAACATTCAAAATGAGGGGCATGAAGACACTTTTGGAGGCGTGGGAACGATTCAAGAAACTCACTTTGGATTGCCCCCACAATGGGTACGAAAATTCCTCTCTCCTCGCCATGTTTTACAATGCGCTCTCCAAAGATTACCAAACCATGCTCACCACGGCAAGCGGAGGTGGCTTCTTCTTCATAACTCCGAAAAATGGCTCGGCTCTCATCGAGCGCCTTGCCCATAGCGACTCATCTTATGGCGGTGACTATGACCCCTCGTATTCACATCTGGAGGATTCCCAAGACTCCTCCTACAAAGCGGAGTTAAAGGCTTTGAATGAGAAGATTGAGAAGATGTTCACTTCTCAATGCGCTCTTGTGCATGCAATGGATTCGGTGGAACAGAAAATCACCTATGGTCAACAATCCGAAGAGGTTAATTACGTGGGTAACCAAGGCTATCAAAGAAATAACTACGGGAATTTCAACCCAAATCCACTCCTCTCATACCGCAACACAAACGTTGTCAATCCGGGTGACCAAGTCTACCCCCAACATCAACCAAAGCAAAACTTCAACAACAATCAAAGGGGTCCTTACCCCAATCAAGGTTACAACAAGCAAAACTACAACAACGCACCGCTGGGTTTCAACTCTCAACAACAAGGTTCATCATCAAGCTCTCAACCATAACCGCCATACACAACCGACTCTATGTTAAAGCAACTCCTTGACGGCAAAGCCCGGAAGTCCGCTAGTCTCGGGAACTTTAAAAAAGAAATACATCTCAATATCGATAACGTCTATTCCGACCTCAACTCGAAAATTGAGTCACACAACACTCACATCAAGACTCTTGACAATCCAATGGCTCAAGTGGCTTCCTCTTCTCAAAGGCAACCAGGGACTCTTCCCGGAAAAGGCATCTCCCCATCAAACGGATTTGTCAACACCATATCATCCGCTCCAATCATCAAGGACGATGAACAACAAAGTTTGGGGGTGTCTCTAATGAAAGACGACATCATTAACGAAGAAAAAGCCACCAAACCGGAGAAATTCGAGGCATACGTCCCTAAGCTCACTTATCCAGGACGCTTCGCCAAAGAAATTCTCCACGAGAAGATGAAAGAAATCAAGATCAAGATGTGACAACTTATTGCCCACCTAGCGAGTCCAAAGGTCCCTCAAGCAAAGAAGGACCTCTCAATCCAAAAAATCAAAGACCTCAATGCTCTCGTGCAAGAATTCTTGCCAGATGTCTATGCGCCGATCACAATACCACCGTGCGGTCCTCAAAAGCAAAATTATTCAGGGAGTTTCATTATCACTTGCTCTATCAACTCAATTAACATTGATAAATGCTTATGTGACCTAGGTGATATCGTGAATGTAATGCCATTGACGGTCGCTAACCAACTAGGTTATTCTTCTTTTGTCTCTTGTAGGCAAAACATCATACTCGGGGACACTTCATCAAGAATACCCGAAGGAATGATCGAAGACGTACCCCTAATGCTCGAAAACATAATTGTACCTACGGACTTCGTGGTACTAAAGATGGATAAAGAAAGCAACGAGCAACTAGTGTTCGGAAGGCCATTCTTGGCGGCTACGGAAGCCAAGATTAGTTTGAAGACGGGCACTATTGGTTTCGATCTTAAAGATGGCAAAGAGCATGTGCATAGGATGGAGAAATGGTGTGAGAAGAAACTGAAGGAATTAACGTTCTCTTGGTTAAGCGATGAGGAAGTTGAAAATGAAGAAGATGATGAGCCAATAATTGGGAGGTTCGGCGAGATTGATAACCCACCTGAGGAAATCCCGGAAGGAGTACAAATCCAAGGAATAAGCTTGGATCTTAGCTTGTATCGTGTTGACTTGAGAATTCAAGGGTATTGGATCCTCGAAATGACCTTGGACGCTCATCGAGCCCAGCAAAGTAGGAACCATGTAAACCTCGTTAACAACATCACCCTTTTTAGGGAACAATCAAGAAGAGAGAAATGTAATGGTAGAATAGAGATGGCGAAATTATGTGCGCGCGTGCGCGACCTTGAAGTCGATGAAAACTCGTGAATAGTGAGAATCCAAGTCAAGCTAAGGACTTAAAACAAGCTCCCAAGATATCCTTTTTTGTACATAACTTATTTTGTTTTCTATTTGTTTAAATTCGATTTTTTTTTGTTTGTTTGTTTGGATTGCAATTCATTTCCTTGCAGATATTTGATATTCCAGTCCGCTTGAGACTGAATCCACCATCCTGGAGATGGTGTCAAACCGAAGGAATTGGATTTGGAGAGAAAAAGAGTCTAGAGGAATCGATTAGTGTGCTAGTCCCGGTCTGGGAGAGAGATCAGTCCCGGTCTATCACCCCAGGACGATACTCAGGAATTTTAAATTCTTGTAGCGAGTGCCGGTGAGCATCCCGGGGTATCTAGCTCGGGACGATTTGTTCTGCTCGGTCTGATCGACCCATCCCGGTCTACCCATCCCGGTTTGGAGGCTTTACCCAGACCGGGACTCAACTTCATTAAGGGTCCCCGGCAAAACTATCCCGGTCTAGAGGATTTACCCAGACCGAGATGATGTGAGAAACACGGGTTTTAACGAGGATTTTTGAAAATCGTTTTCCTACTTCTCCTCTATTATTCTTCTTCCTCGCCAAAATACCTAATTTTTAGAGAGAAATTTTGTTTTTTCACCGATTTAAACGTTTTCAACTTCTAAACTCAAGAGAACTTCATTCTCTACTCATTCCTTATTTCGAATCTCAATTCCAACCAAGGTAAACCCCTAAATCGATTAATTTTGAGTTTTATCTTTCTAGAGAAATTTGCTATGTGGAACTCGGAATTAGGTGGTTATATGATGTTATTGCATGTTTGATGGTTGATTGAATGATTGTTGATTGTTTGGTTGCTTAGATTTGCCCTCATTATCGATTTCTGTGGATTTTGAAATCTTGGAGAATTTTTGTTCTTGAACTTTCATGGTTTTGGGGAAATTTTTGCAAATTTTTGAGCTTGAACTTTCATGGTTTTGGGTCGAGAAAGAGGATCACCGAGATGCGACAAAGAGAAAGGGAAATCGTCTCCCTCTTATCCCCCGAGGAAAAGGAAAAAAACCCTTGGAGACCAACACAACGCGGACCCGATTTTGGAAGGGGCTACCCGCATTTGGTCCCGGAAAGATGGGGCTCAACAGAGGATTATAGTTGAGAACTCCGAGCAATCTACCAACGCCCGGATCAAAGCTCTCCGCCAAGAGAAAGCAAAGGCGGCCAAGCTCATGCTCAAGAAGCGTACCATGTCTCAGCTTTTCAAGAAATTTATGTAGTATAAGTTTCTTGGCATGTACTTTCTGGATCCTCCAACCTTGGGCGCTCCCGGGATCTTGGGAGATGTGGCCATGATTATGGGGCAGATGGGTCTCGGCATCATGATGAGTATGCAGCATGAGTGATATAGAGAGGCGACATGTTGGTTTCTAGCGAGCGTTGAGATTTACTCCACCGGTCCCGAGCACTCAAGAGATTATGGAGGTGGTTTTCTGAGATTTGTTGGTATGGACAAGAGGGTCCATGTTGTTAGCTTTGCTGAGATCTTTAGGATCTATGGGTTCCGTCTAGAAGGAGCCGGTGACTTTGAGGATGCGCATCGAGATAATGTATTGATCTGCTACAGAATCTGCTCGATCAACAGAGACTTCAAGGCCGGCAAGACTAAGGTCGACACCATCAAGCACCCTGCGGTGAGATATGTGCAAAAGATTCTGGCCATCACTATTGTGGCCAGAAAGAAGACGGGAGAGTTTACAGCACGGAGATGAGCCTCATGAGGTTGGATCTTATACCTCTTATCCGAGCTGAGCAGATGGACTACTCTTTGTTTCCGAAGTTGGATGAGTTGCGACCGAGCATGGTCTTCATCTTTTGCCTCGAGTTGTTGAAGTCTCAAGACTGCCTTTTCTACTGCAAATACAAGGAAACTCAGCTTTTGATAGGGGGTTGGATCACTCCCATCCTCAAGCATGTGGGAGCGACTTTGGATGCTGAGAGTGTTGGTCCGCGGTTCTTGAACTTCACTCATCTCTGCCGATGCCGTTATCTGGACGGTGTTCTCTTCATGGGTCGATCGGTGTATCAGTTTCTGAATGACAGTATGGTTGAGAGGTTCACCCTGCTTCCCGAGCCCCGACTCACGGACCTGAGTGAGTCGGCCGACCGCATTACTTTCACCGTTGCAGCGGGTGATTTGGTGCAGCATGTTCCTCGTACGGGCGGTCAGCGCGTTGATCCCGTCCCCTCTACAGATGCTCCCGGTTCCCCAGTCCAGCGAGATGATTATGAGCCGCTTCATGACTATGAAGCGATCCCTCCGCGCGAGGTATTTGGTAGTGCCCGATACTTTAGCGCACCTTTGGAAGTTCCATCTTAGCCCGGGTTGGTTAGAAATTTGGTCTTGGTGAACAACAGGAAACTCAAGTGGCTCAAGTATCTGGATCATTCCATGAGAAACACGGTTAAAGCGGTAAAGAAGAGGTTGAGCAAAGAAAAGAAGTTCCGGCAAGCGGTGAAGAACAAGCTGAAGAGCTATGATGAGCGGTTCAGGCAAATGGCTAGCATGATGTCATGCAAGGGCACGAGAGAGAGTAGTAGCGGAGCGGACCTAGTGCTCACCTACACGAGGCACACCAACACGACTTACGAAGCTCTCGAGTATTCTCCTACTCACTCTCCCACATTCGAGATGCGACGCCGCCGCCCGATCACTGCTCCACCGGCTTACTCCTCCGATAACAAGCTCCCGACATTTGATTCTGACGACGACTTCGATCCTTCCGCCTACTACATGTAGGTATTTTTTCACACTTGGTTACTTTCATGTTTTCTCATTTCATTTGTTGACTTTTGTTTCTGTCTTTTCGGTTTCTTTTCTTAGATTTGGATTACACCGAGACGGTGTTATTTAAGTTTGGGGGAGGAAACCCTTTTGTTGGATTAACCTTGTTTTGCTATTTTTTTTTTATTCTTATCATCTAGTATTTCTCTCTATTGTTTTATTTTAGCTCCCATTTGAAAAATCCAAAAATTTTGATTCTAGCTCCCATTCGAAAAATCCAAATTTTTAGTTTTGTGCATAATCGAGTCTCATGTAGTTTAGGAATTTTATTTTCAAAAGGAAACCAATGCGTTCGAAAACTTAGGCCATCGATCTCGATTTGAGTAGCTTCGAAGCATCTTGAACTCTTAGCCATAAACCATGATGCTTAGAAAAGCTTTGTCTCTTGCATTGATACTCACTAGACTAAGTTTGCTTTCATGATTATTGGAGTTTTAATTAACATGATCATCCTATGTCACTTACGCTTTGTGGCTTCTATTATTTTCAAGTACAAGTTTGGGCAATTAAACCGAAACACCTTTAGTCCGGCTTGGTCGTTCTCATCGTAAGGACGATTCCCTCTCACCCGCTACTACCTCGGTCTAAACACTTGTGAGTTTACTACTTACTTTTAGTGTTGATGATTTTGTAAAATCTTGCAAGATTTTGAGCGGCGTTTTAGAAGCATCAATCCGGGTAGATAAGTAGAATAGGCTTGGAACAAAACAAAAACGCACTTGGGTATATCTAGGACTTGATATCTTTCGGTTCAATAGTAGCTTAAGTGGTAAATGCCTTAATGATGGATTACTTGAAAAGAAGTAGGATTTGGTTAAGGGAAAGAAGAAAGGAAACACGAAAAGAAAATGAATGAAAAAAGAATCTCAAAGAGATATAGCCAAAAAGATCTAGTTTTGACTCATGGTTTAAAGAAAAAAGATCACTACCCCAAGAAGAAAGTTTGTAAAGAAAAGGAATTCAATGATCAAAAAGAGAATTGCCTTGGGTAGATAGTTGTTAAGGATTGAAAAGAGTCAACATTGAGCAAAGAAAAAGAAAAAGAGATCTCTTGAGAAAAATTGAAAATGGTGTAAAATTCCAAGAAGAAAGTGGGTGAATAAGATTGAGGTTTGGGAATTAAGATTGATGCTTAATAGGAAATGTCTCATTGCTCTTATTCTTTCTTGCTTTTACTATAATTTCTTCACCCCGCGAGATAAATCGTATTACAACTAACCTCATGTCGTGTGAAACCTTCTCTTTAGCTTGGAGTCCCCTTTAAACCGAACCAAACAAAGCCTCATGGTATATTTTGATCATGTTCCGTGCTCCATCGTGAATGAATGTAAGAACGAAACTTAGGATGGTTGAGTGGATTGCTAGAGCTTAGTATTAAGTTGCGAATTGGCTTAGATCATGAGATAAGTAGTGGTGCTTGATATACCTTGTTTTTAGCCTGTTTTTAGATCGATTTTCATTCGTTTAGTTGTAGTTTAGGATTGCATTTAGAGTCTTTTAGGTTGCATAGCATCTCTTTTTCTTATTTCAGGTGTGGAAACCTACCTTAGCGATTTTGGAGTCTTTTGGAGCACTTTGGAGCATTTCTGGACTTGAGCTCTGTTTTCGTAGAAGTGGATCGGTCAGCCAAACCGGTACCGTGACCGGTCCGTGATCCGTATCAGTTAGACCGGTCAGTCTTGACCGGTCCACCCGCTTGCCTTGCCCGCTCTTAACCTCCCGAAGAGGTGGACCGGTCAATCCTGACCGGTCCAATCGCTCTCCTTGCTCGTTCCATCGTCCGCAACATCCGGACCGACCTTCCCCAGTCCGGTCTAGTTTCCCCGAGGCTCATACCGGGGTGTGGACCGGTCACATCTGACCGGT
>OVAO01001226.1:0-15919 GCA_900406285.1 Biscutella auriculata
AGCAAGCATTAAACCCTAGTCCATACAATCACTATATGATCCTAGCACAATCCCTTGTCTAGGCTTCAAATAGCACAAGCTTAATTCATTCGGGCATTTCATCAAACACCTTCCGGGCGAGAAATGCCTAAGTTCTAGAATTGATTAGCTACTTNTAGCTACTTTCATTCTAGCATTAAACACATTAATCTAGTGAGGATATGTTGATTTCCAGTCCTAAATAGCAAACCCAAGTCTTAAACTATCCTAATCTACCTAATCCATCCACTTAGAAAGGTAACTACTCACTAAGCATGAGATTAACACAAAGCAAAGATAATGAAGCATGATTGAGAGTAATAAGATAGATTAGAATGATAAATAACAAGAATCTTCCAAGAGAATACAAACAAAAACAAGAAAAGGCTTAAAATCTAAAAATAACAAGTTTTTCCTAAAGTTCTAGGGTTCCTTATATTTATAGAAGGACCCTTCTCGAGCAACAGTCCCGGGTTGGCAAACCGGGACACATTGGTTTCCAGGCCGGGACCCTTTGGATGTTGGCTTCAGGGAGTGATGGTCCCGGACTGGGTAGAGCCTCCAGACCGGGACTGAGTACTCCGGGACGGTGTTCAGTAAAACGTCTTCCAAGGACCTATCCCGGGTTGGACTAACTGGGATGCATCCCGGGACTTGATGTTCTGAAGAGCTTATAGGGATCGTCCCGGGCTGGGTGGAGCCTCCAAGCTGGGATGGTTACTCCGGGATTGCCGGGACAGAGAGTCGTCCCGGACTATGCTGGATCGGGATCTTGGCCGGGATGATGTTCTGGACACGGAGAGAAGATATCCCGGGCTAATATAGACCAGGACTGGCTGGTTCCTTGACTAGGACTCTTTGCTGGGTTTTGACATAGTTTTGGCTCGGCTTGCAAGTGATTTTTGATTGATTCGCGTTTCGTCATTCGGTTGCTTCACACCGTATAAATGCAAATGCAATGCAATATGACTTAGAAATACTCTAAATGCAAGCTAAAACCGAATAAAAGCGAATGAAAACTAGTCCTAAAAACGATAAAAAACACAACATATCAAGCTTGACAAGCATAACCGAAAACTCTCAGTTGGGAATAATCTAGCACAACTCCAAAGAGTAGCTCATAGGGAGTTTTACCCTTAAGAATCGATGTTGGGGTTCGATTAATAAGGTACGCCGCTGTCAACACTGATTCGCCCCAATACTTTATCGTCAAGTTTGCTTGAAACAATATCGCACGCGAAAGATTGAGGATATGTTTGTGCTTGCGTTCGACCCGTCCATTCTATTGCGGTGTCGAAACACATGACATCTGATGAACCACACCAGTCATGGGAAAATGAGACGAGAGGCACATAAACTTTGTGCCATTGCCTTTGCGAACTACGCGAACTACCTTGCCAAATTACTTCTCAAAATAGGCCATAAAATTCACAAGAATTTTTTTAACTTCTGATTTTTCTGGCATCAAATACGTCCACATTGCTCTGGAAAAATCATCTACGATGGTGAGAAATAAACCGCTCCACACAAAGACAACACACGATACGGATCCCATATATCAACGTGAATAAGATCAAACAAATCAGAAGATTTATTCATGCTATCATGAAAAATTTCACGTGTTTGCTTAGCTCGAAAACAAATGTCACACAGACTAGAGCTAGCAGCTTTATTCAAAGACGAAAACAATGCCAATGAAAATAAAACACTAATATACGGATGTCCTAAAGAAAGATGCCACAACACCGGAGTTGGAAGACTGGCTGCCGTATGTACTTTTTCCGAGACCAAATCCGTTAACACATAAACCCATGCACGTTCCTCACTGGTTCCAATCAGAGTCTTCGAAAACCGGTCCTGCAAAATACAAATTGCATTAGTAAACGTAGCATAACAATCTGTCAGCTCGGGGATTTTAGAAACATATATTCATGTACAATTTAACGATGGCACATAAAGCACATTTGCTAAACGAATACTATTCGTAAGACACAACACTCTCATGTTCACGACATGAGTGTTAGATCCATCAGCAAACCCGATGGGACACGGTATGATCAGAAAAACTTGAGTCAACAATGACAAGTCACCCTTCATACGATGAGATGCTCCCGAGTCCATAATAATGCCGCCCAATGTAATCTTACCAGATAGTTTGTCACTTTGACTCGTGCTCAACTTCTCTTGAGCCATCTGCCTAAGTGCCTTCCATTGATCGAGTGAGAACTGAGGGAAAGCCGAGGCATTAGTAGTCGTAGCATGAGCTGCAGTTGGACCTCCACTTCCACGACCCGTCAAGCTTCGTCCCCCTTTGCCTTTGTTTGTCGACCGCGACCTCGATCAACGTTTTCCACAAACCAATCTGGAAATCCAATGATCTGCCAACAATCCCGTTTCTCATGACCCGACCGACCACAATGAGTGCACGTTTGCTTCGAGCATAGAATCGAGCTGGAAGCATTCTGATCTGGTTCCCTACGCGGCGCGGACGGAGCAACGTAATCCTGTCGCATGGCAAACCCGAGGGCACTCTGCTCTTGCTCTTTGTCACGAGCTGCTTCCAAGTGTTGCTCCTCACGGATCAACTTCGAATAAATTTCTCCAATATCCGGTAGAGGATCCTGACCAATGATTTGAGTGCACAAACCTCCAAAACGAACATCATCAAGGCCCATGATGAATTGGTGTATCTTTTCCTCTTCCCGCTCATGTGTAATTCCCTTGGCAGCACCACACGTACATGCCAAAACATTTTGATAGACTGAAGTTCCTCTCACAAAGACGACAACTTACCAAAGTAGTCAAGAATTGTAAGTCCGTTTTGGCGACAACTAGCCAATTGAGACTTGATACTATGAATTCGAACCGTATTCCCAATTGAGAACCGCTTCTTCAAGTCTCCCCATAGCTGATTAGCATCAAAAATATACGACACTATGGATCTGATTATCTTGGGTTCGATTGACGTTCGAATCCAGCCAACTAGCATCGAATTGACTGTAAGCCAATTCTCAACATCAACGTGATCACTATCCGGTTTCTTCAACGTACCATTGATGAAACCCAACTTGCGCTTAGCCTGAAGAGCATTCAACATCTCGGAGACCCATTCATTGTAATTATCTCCAGTTAACTGAACTGAAATGATGAGAGCCCCGAGATTATCCATAGAAGCTAACTGATACGGGGAAACAAAGGAGGTCACCGACATGCCCTGTCTCATTACGGAGAAACATCGACAACATCATCAACGGTCATAGTTTACACCAAACTTGACACACGCCAAGAAGAAAAGAAAGAACAACGATGTGGCGAAAAAAAAAATTAGGTCAACTCGAAAGAATTAGGTAAGCTCTAGTACCATATAGAATAACCTTATTCTTATTGACTTCCCTTCTCAACATATTTACAATATGTTTATATAGACATCAATAGGGATGTTATATAGGGTTACCATACCCTACCCTTATTCTACCCTAACAAAATTCTACCCTAAAATTACCCTAGTTTATATTACCCTAAACTACCCTAATGTTAATAGGGTTACCCTGAAAAAACCCTGAAGTTTAAGGGTAAATCTTGGTTCCGTAATTTCAGCGGTTAAAATCGTGTATTTTCAACAATAGTTTACATTAAAACTTTATATGTTAAAAAATTAAATAAATTAAAATAAGAGAATTTTATCAGTTTGTATGAATTTTAATATCTTATGTAAATGTCATTTTATTTTATTAAACTAAGAATATAACATATTTATTTTAAAAACCCTACGGGTACCCTAAATCCTAAAGGGTAAACCGTTTTGAGACTCAAGGTAAAAGAACCCGCCCATATTTTACCCTAGCAATTTTTATTAAAAAAGTTAGAACCATAGACTTCTAAAATATAAGAGAGTTTAGGATACCTTAAGAATTTTTACCCACTCTTAACATCCTAGACATCAATATACGAACATATCCTAACTAACTCACGAGAATATATCTAATCTCCAATAGAAATCTTCAACTTGGTCATCCAATAATATATGTTGTATATCCAATTATGCAAGTTTCTTGATCTACTTTTTATCAGAGATAAAACGTCATTATATCACATTTCATAATAATTCGTCTATATCTTCGTATCCAACACAATTCTAAACTTGCTAACAGTGTTTGAAATTCCCCCATTTGAGGTCGATGAGACCCATCGTCTCCAAAGTTGTGCCACTCCTTAAAAAATTCCTTTACAATTGTGAATGATTAAATTAACCATTGATAGTTGTCCCAAAATAAAACTACAATCATAATTATACTTGAATCATTATTCTGGTCCATATCAGTTGTGTGATAAAACCATATGTATTGATTCATGACTTCCATTATCATCTTCTGATCTTCGTTGAATCCATTCATTTATATCCATTTGAACCATATAAATTACCTTATCCCATAGAATATTAACTTCATAACCTCCCATGGATTATATGAGGATTGGTATACTTGTAAGATAGCTAATATTTTTTCCTCAATATAAACCGTGAAGTTAAACATTAAAAATATGCAATTCTTATAATAAGTTAGAATATAACTAATAAGTTTCTAATATTAAGTTATTTTCTCCTAATATAAAAAATAACTAGATTTTTTAGAAGTTATAATCTGTATAAATCGATTTGGATCAGGAAATCATATCATCTTTGTTGGATTGATTCCTATTTTAATAGAATTATAGATTTGAATAACTCGAAAGATGTTTCTTCCTCTCTGTCGACATAGCATAAAATAAAATTGCAATTTTCACCAACCAAAACGAAAAACTGCATCAGCACAAATTTAAGCAACTCAAGAAAATTATATATATTTTTTAATTTAATATTTGTTGTATGCATTTGTCCTTTAGGTTGAAGTTTAGCCTAAATTATTCACATCAATCTTTGTGGAATCGGATCAGACGATATACCATAACTTGATTCTATGTTTTTGGTATCAGCTTTTTTCACCTTGTATTTGTTTCTTTTTTTTTTTATAGCAAAAAGTTCTCTTCTAAGTTCTAACAATAATAAAATTTTATTTGATAAATTCTGGTTTACGATACAGAATTATGTTTTTCACTTGGTCAGTGATATTAACTTGTGCATCCCATATTCCCATTAATTCATAGTTTTTATGAAAAACAATTCGTAATTATAAAAAGTACTATTATGATTACATTAAGAGATAATTACTCTTAGTATTCTCTGATTTCCATTGGGAGTTAACTTTAAGAATAAACTCTTCAACTCGTCTTCGAAGCGCACACTCAACTTCACTCTCATTCTCTTCAAATCTCACTTTCTTCATTTCTGCTTTCCTCTTTCTCCCTTTCTCGTCCTTCTCTGAAGAGTTTGAATCGGGTTTCATCACAGAAGACATAACCCGCAAACCTGGTTTAGATGTCACCGATTGCTCAGAACCGGCTGATTTGTAGGAGAGAGCAGCCTTAGATATCAGTACGGACTCTTGTAAACCGATCCTGGAAGTATGATTCGACTCAGAGATCCACACGGGTTTCTCTAAACCAGGCTTAGAAGAGAGAACCGACTCAGATTTCAATACGGATTTCTCAGAACGGGTTTTAGAAGAGAGAGCAGATTCAGGATTCAAACCGGATTTTTCCAAACCGGGTTTGGAAGAGGGAACGAACTCAGATTTCAACAAGGAATTTTCCAAACCGGGTTTGGAGGAAAGAACCGAGTCAGAGATCAACATGGGTTGCAGATAACCGGGATTTGGCTTATATTGAGAACCCGGTTTAGAGTTTCCCATGAGGATTAAGATGATGATGAAATTGCAGAAGAGAAACATGAATAAAGAATTGGAAGTAGTCTTGTTGACAAGCTCCAAAACAGAATCTATCATCTTCACAATCAAAAACGCAGAGAGAACAAAAAAAGAAGAAGAAAGTTTGTTTCTTCGAAAGAAATTGATTGAGAGACACTTTAAATCCAAAGAAGAGACCTTCTTAGACAAGTAGTTGCTGAGTCGTTGACAATGACTGCTTAAATTAAGTTGTTGAAAATCTTTTTTTATTTGGTTTGCTTTAATGATAATTTAAACAAGTGATTATTTCTGACCATGTAACATGCAAAAAAAAAAAAAAAAAAAAAAAAAACAATGAAGTTATTCTAACTTCTTTGCCAGCTAAGTTGTAATAAGTTAATTAGGTTATTCTAACAACTAAGTCATTTAAAACACATTGGTAATCATTACTCTAAAACCCTTCTGCAGAGGGTTTAGCATAATATATGTATATGATATAAAATATATGAACATTTTGTAATATTAGTTAGATACTTCGTTAAAAAGAAATGATTATAATTTGGAATCTCAAGCCCAAGCAGATCAATAATAAAGTAATGAAGAAGATGGTCGATGCTTAAATCAAGCTATGTACAGTTACAATATCGTGATTTTGGTACACATTTGGAGAAATTGAAGAAAGTTGTACGAGAAAAAGAAAGTTAGAGGAGTACAAATGAAGAAAAACAAGTTTGAAAGAAAAACAGTTGAAGATCATAGGATTGAGGTTATGACAATCAAAATATAAATTTGAAGCGACTTGGTTACAAAATGAATGCTACTGGTCCAAATCGAACTTATAGGTGCTGATCTCAATATCTTTATTACGATCTTATGAGATAACGATGGATTTATGGATGTAAAATTATTATTTATAAAAGTTTAAGAGGAAGAAATAATTTTGACTCCAACATTCTTTATTGAAGTGGAAGTGAAGGATATAATCTTTTTATAGATAAAACATAAAAAAACGAAGATCTAGAGTAGTTTGAAGAGCTAATTGATAGGATGATTCTATATAAAATACATTTGTTATAAAAACCTAAATTTTTCTGTCAACTTTATCTTTTTTGATTTTGTCATTTTTTCTAGTCGTCGACGTCATAGGTGCTGTGAAAGGAGTTACTTCGACTTCCTCTCCATTTTAATCGGTTGATGTTACAGTAGCTCAGGTAAATATGGTGGTAGTTCTCTTTTGATAACAAGAACGATCTTTACAGCCATGCCAGAGTAGTTTTTACGCACCTATCAAACTGGTGGTAGGCTGGTTGTAACTTCGAGTGGTGAAAGCTCCAATGTCGTCGGCGTTTTTGTGCTGGCGTGGGCCTCCCTTCTTGGCGACCTGAGTTCGACATGTTGGGTCATGTACATTGGTTTAGTGCTCTCCTCCGATGTGTTTCTTTGGTTGTCTGGTGGCCTCTTTCACGATGAGGTTCATTTTGGCGTTTGTCTGGAGTGACTCTCGTCTTGACGGTTGTAGTGGATGATGGTCTTGACCGACTTAGTTTGTGTTTTTGGGGAACTTTGTTGGCTCTCGATGTTAGTGGCTTGGTAACGTGGATGTTGGGGATCGGGTTTCGGGCCCAAAATAGTGGGTGTGCGGCTCTGTAGGTCCGTTGTTGATGCCCTTCTTCTCGATCCTACTCCTTTGTTCATGGTCCTGGTCTGTTCGTGGAGCTCTCTAGGTTTCTTCGGTCCTCTAAGTTTCTTCTCGGGGAGGTGTTGTAGCAGTAGTTCAACGTGATGTTGTAGTAGCAGTCTCTTGTCGTGTGATTGGTTTGCCTTGGCAGATCCGACATGTTAGGTATCATTGTTATAGTTATTGTTCATTGTTGGGGTTTCAGTTTGTGTAGTTTAGCTATTTTAGGCTTGTATGCTTAGGCTCGATCTGGTTTTGCAATCGTGCCCATGTGTCTATGGATTTTGAACTCGACAGATTTTCCGGAGGTCTTAGGTTGTGAAGGATATAATCTTTTTATAGATCAAACATGAAAAATGATTAATAGTCTAAAAGCACACATTTTAAAAACTTAATTAGATTTTAAGGCACTTTTAGAATCTCTTAGATTTTAAAACCCTTTTGTTTAGTTGATTACTATCCTATCCTTCTAACTAAAATAAGTTCTAACCATTTAGTTTTTAGATTTGCTTTTGGTTTTTCAAGTTCACTGAAAACTCGATGCTCCTCAAAAGATAAGAACCTAACATTGTTTACTATTATCGACTTGGGAAATTGAGAGTTTAAGGTTTCTTATCTCTAAAACGAGTGAAATATGATCGAGGTGGTGCTCAGTGATTGTTTGGGGAAGTAGGTGAGGATCAAGTGCAATGAAGACGATACGATGGGTGATATGAAGAAGCTCGTAGCCGTGCAGACCGGAACTCGAGCGGATAAGATCCAAATTCATAAGTCGTACAAATCTAGAAGGATCATATCACTATAAAGGACTACGAGATTCACAATGGGATGGTTCTCTAACTTTACTACAATTAGGTTTCCCTCTTCACCTTTCTTTCTTTCGATTCAGTTTTTGCTTTGCGATGAATTTTCCTATTTTTCATTTTTTATTATAGAATTTGATCATCTCTGTTTAATTAATTTTTCATCTCTATCTACACTCTCAATCCCTCTTCACCTTATCCTCTCTTCGAAGAATTTGAAGCTTAGCTTAGTCGATTTGAGGTTTTCCTCTCGCAATAGAAAAAACAGTTGTGTTTAGTAGAAGATTTACTGCTTTTTGACACTACAAGATAACACATGATTTGCGACCACGGTTTGCTATTACATTTGTAGTCACAAACATGTGTGACTCCTCTACAACTCAAGTGCAACTATATTGCAACTCTGAAACACGTAGTCGTACAAAAGTCGCCGAAGTGCGACGACACTGTTTGAGTTGCACTTCTATGACTAAAATTGCGATGGATGGTGTGTAGTCTCAGTATTTGCGACTACGGAGAGACTACGGGTTGTAGTCGCAGTACCGTAGCCGCAGTTGGAGTCGCTAAATGTCCGTAGTTGCAGTGTAGTCGCTCTTTTGTGCGACTAATAAGCCAATACAGTCAAGAGTTGCATTGTATTTGCAAATTAGTTGCAAAATGGTTAAAACATATTTAAAATGTGAATGGGTTGCTGTATCTAAATTTTGCCACTCTTTTGGAGTCGAAAATGTAGTCGCAAAAATTGGCTATATATACCCCATGAGCTTCATATTTTGCAAAGAAAAAATAACATAAAGAGAGTGACTATAAAAATGTTATGACAAATCCTTATAATAATTAGAATTCTAGAGAGTGGATGTACCGAAGAATCGATGAGCAGACAAATAATATTTCCGCCGAGTTTATTGTCGGAGTTGAAGAATTCATGAATATGGCAAGCAATCCGACAATTGCGTATAGTAGTCGGGGTAAGTTTTACTGTCCTTATAGTAGTTGCAAAAAACGAAAAAATTTCTTACGAATCGTAAAATTTGGACGCATCTGTATGGTAGAGGATTTATGCAAAATTA
Source organism: Biscutella auriculata (assembly GCA_900406285.1). Taxonomy (NCBI): domain Eukaryota; kingdom Viridiplantae; phylum Streptophyta; class Magnoliopsida; order Brassicales; family Brassicaceae; genus Biscutella; species Biscutella auriculata. Next base: position 9,350 of record OVAO01001226.1, read on the forward strand.
TTACATTTGAGATAGACATGGGGAGGAAATGAATATTGATTTAAGAACAAGTTATAATAATGTTAAAACCAATTATCAACCAAGTTGTAGTGATCATCAAGATGATGTTGGTTATAATATGGGTGATAGATATGTTGAGATTGTTAATGATGCCTTTAATGAAACTTTGATTTTTGATAACCAAGATGATCACATTAATGTTCACGGTTATCAAAACCCGGAAGAACCAAACGAGGAGGAACCAAACGAGGAGATAAGAAATTCTTACATCATGTTGGATGCAGCAAAAACTCCACTATACGATGGTTGTCATGAAGGGGACTCGAAATTATCTTTAGTGGCTCTGTACATGAACTTGAAGGTAGATTTTAATATGGCAAAAAAAGCGTAGACGGTTGGGCTCATCTAACTACAGAGATTTTTCCAGATGAAAACCAAGCTATAGGTTCATATCATACAATTGATTTGTGTATCGAGAATCATATGATCTTCTGTAAAAAAGATGAGAAATTGGATGAATGTAAACTTTGTGAAGCACCTAGGTATAAGCATAGCAACATACAACAAAAATACCATATAGTTGTATGTGGTATTTGCTAGTGGTGGACATATTAAAGAGAATGCATCAGACCGAGAAGAATGCTAAAGCAATGAGATGGAGCATGAGTTATAGGACGAAACAATGATTCATCCATCATATGCAGTAAAATGGAAAAAAATTCAGTAGAGACATCCTAGATTTGTTGGAGAACCAAGAAATGTGTACCTAGAATTGTGCACGGATGGATTTAATCTGTTTGGAATGTCACAGAACCATTCGCTATAGCCTGTAATTATGACTCCCTATAACTTGCCCCCATATATGTGTATGAGTCCAAATTTTTTATTTTTGACGATTTTGAATTTTGGGTCGAAGCACCCACGAGCAAGTCTTGATGTTTTCCTCGGACCTCTGATTGATGAGTTAAAAGAGCTTTGGTGTACTGGATTTGAGGCGTACAATATATTAACGAGACAAAATTTTAACTTAAAAGCAATACTGATGTGGATGATTAGTGACTTTCCAGCATATGACATGCTCTCAAGATGGACGACACACGATATATTATCATGTCCAATATGCATGGAAGATACAAAGACATTTCAGTTGCCAAATGGAAGGAAGACGTGTTGGTTTGATTGTCACCGGCGATATCATTCAACAAGCCATCCATTATGGAAGAATAAAACAAAAATTCTGAAAGGAAAACACACTTTGGATGATTATCCACCTGAATCTTTGACGGATTCACAAGTTTATTAGGAGGGAACTTTGCAAGTCAATTCGCAGAAAACATATGTATGCAATGGGGTCACGAGGTAAAGAAGCCGTGATATGGTAAGACGCATCATTGACACAAAAAAAGCATATTCTAGGAGTTGTTGTACTGGATATACTTAAATATACGTCATAATCTTGATAACATGCATATAGAGAATAATTTCTTTGATAACATCTTGCATACTGTCATGAATGACAAAGAAAAATCGAAAGACACAAAGAAATCGAGAAATAAATTTGGCAAAATTTTGTTCAAGGAAAGAATTACATCCAAATGCTCGTGAAATAGGTCCTATTCCTATATTTCGATTGTCCCTAGTTGTTTGAAAATTTTTTTTGAAGAATAAATTATTTAGCAACACGAATAATAATATTCAATTAAAATTAAGTAAATAAAAATGTGTTTGACAACAAATTTAAGATATTAAATTTTTAAAATACAAGTTAAGTAGAAAAATTGTGATTTTGATAGTGACCTCTAATACTTCTCTTTTAATACGTAAAAGGATTGTCATGATAATAATAACAAAATTAAATATGGTACTGTTAACTATAACTTGATTCGAAAACATGGCATAAAAATGTTTGATACAATAACATTTTTTTCTAACATTGCAACGTTTTTATTCATATGTTTCTGAAATTTGACATTTTGTGATGGATGAAGAATAATAATTTTGTTTGGGGTTCATAAAGAAGTGTTAAATTTAAGTATTGGAAACAATTAAAAACATCCACTGACCTAGACTAAACGAAGAATTAGTGATGAGTAAAATTACGGAATCATATGATAATTTATTGAATCAAAATAAAATTTATCAAATCGAATTTGGATCAAATTTTATAAAAATTTGAATGGATACAAAAATTCTACATCAAATTTCCCAAACCGAATTCTAATTACCCGCATGGTTAGCTAAAATTCATTAAAATTTAAATATTTTAATTACATATATATCGTAAAATATGTTTAATGTAGTTTAAATCTATAATATTAATTAATATTAATTAATATGTTTATTTTTACATTAATATTTTCTTTAAAATTGAACCAAACCAAAACTAAAATCGAACCAATATAGAATTTATTTCCGAATGAATAGATTTTTAAAAAATCCAAAAATCAAAAACCGAATAACCCTAACGAATAAAGAGTTTATTACTGAATTGATAAATTTTCAAACCAAAAATCCCGAAAACCGAATATCCAGAACCGAAAAAAATAACCAATTGCCCACCCCTATGTAGAATATGACTTTTATGTTGAACATGATTATATTCGTTTCATAGTCGTTAACGATAACGATTATTAGCAGCGGGCAACGATTAGAAGATAACTTTATTTCATTTTATTTTATTTTTATTTAATATTGTATTATTTATTTTATTTTATACTGTAGTATTTTATTTTATTTTATTAATTTGATTAATTTTGTTAAATATTTTTTGTTTTATTATTTAGTGTTGTTTTATTATATTTTATTTTCTTGAATTTAACGTTTTAATTTTTAAATTATTTATTTATTTGATTTAATTTAATTTTATTCTAAATTAAAAAAACTAAAAAATTGAATAAATTGTTATGTTCATGGTGGCGTGATTCATTTTAACGATCCGTCACTAATTTTGAATACAAATAACTCTTAACATATATTATTAGAATAAACTGGAGAAATTGCTGAACGAGCTAAAACGACACAAATGAGGTTGAAACTGTTAAGTTCTTAGAAAACATTTGCAGTTGAGAATCAAACATTCTAAGAAGAAAATGAAGAATAGAAGAACAATGAAATGTTGTTGTCCATAAAATAAAAAGTAAATATGAAGTGGTAGACAGGAAAAGAATCAATTAAAAAATAGAATATGCATCCAAAATAATATCTTATACAGATCTAAAATACTTGAGAAGCATCGTACATATGTACAAGATCATTGTTTTATTAGTCATGCGATTAATGTCTGAACCAATTTGTTCAGTTCTTCATTTTAACATATTTGCACATTCAACACATTAACACTTTTAAGTCTTTCAAATTATATCTACTTCTTGTTTTGAATTACTAGTAACGTTTCTTCATGGGATATGCATTTGATTTAGATTTATCAAACTACGTACTGAGTTTAACATATAATTCTACCAATCATGAAAAAGATAAAAGTAAGAAAAAAGTAGCAAAATTTCAACGAAATCACAAACCACGAACTTGTAAAGCGTAAATCTAACCACAGGAAAAAAACAAACAAATCTGAATTCATAAAGCCCGAAGTGAATCTCCCTCTAGACGTCGTTAACCTGAGCACTAGCCGCCTCCATCAAACCGTTACGTATCTGGTCGCTGATGTCCCGGACCATGGGGGAGAAACACAGTTGTGTTCTTTGACGAGTTTCCAAGGTCCCTCATTGTGTCGAAGTACTGTGTGATCATAATCAAGTCCATCACTTCTTTAGCTGATGTGCCTTCTACTTTGTGAGAGAAGTTCAATATGTTTTCCCTCAATCCGTCTGTGATTGCTTGCCTCTGTCTAGCCACCCCGACACCACCTAAGTATTTTGACTCCGCTTCTGCTTCTGCCCTCTTCACTTGGAGAATCTTCTCTGCTTCTCCTTTGTAGACACTCGCAAGTTGGAGCCTTTGTGCTTCATTATATAATTAGAAATGAACTTTAGAAGCAAAAATGTAAAGGCAGTCCTAAAAAAAGACGAGGTGAGGCAGTAACCAATCAAAATGAAAACATACTAATACTGTCCTCTACTCTTCAAACTATAAATCTTTTTACGTTTCAATGTGTAGAAATCACTAGAAGAGACATGAGAAGCATGAGACAGTAATATACTCAGTAACGGAAGTTAAGCGTACCAGCATTGATTTCGTTCATAGCCTTGCGCACAGAGGGCCGGGGTCTGGAAGAATGTCAACCATTAGAATGTGCTCAATGCTGTATCCGTAAGCCCCCATCACCTGAAGAAACAAATTCCAATTATGACCATTGTGCTCAAGTACAGGTTTACACTTTATAAGGCTGCAAAATCTTCCATAGTTAGCTCAAATGAAGGAAGGATCACTGATCTCAAAGACTGAGATCAATCTTACCATGAGTAGGGAGAAAGATATTAAGAATGTAGAGTGTCCAACAGGATCGAAAGGAGAAATCACACTTATATTGAATGATGATAATGAAGGATCCACATGTTACCTTGTCAAGTTCTTCAAGAACAGACTTGGCGACTTCTCCCTTTTGTTCAAAAAGAGCGTCTAACGTCATCATTGGGACCAAAGCTCTAACAACTTTGTTCAAAAATGAAAAAAAAAAAAAAAAAACCAAGAATCAAAGTGAGCTTATTTATTCACATACAAGAGAGAAGTCAAAATTACCGTCAAATACATAGGCTTGAATCTGGTCTCTTGGGTTTTGAAGCTCATAAAACGCATCATCAGCACTAGCTTTCACTACACGATACTGAATCGAACAAACCAGCTGCACAAATACATTATGGAGTATTTGGTTTTAAGAGTCATTTATAGGGATATATTAGTGTTTAAAGTCACTTGAGTTTCAAGGGTCACTTTAGTTTAGTACTTTACTCTTATGTCCCCTTAATCAGAAACACTAATCAGTTTTGATTTATAACCATTGCCTCGATTTTGCACGCTTCAATGTTAACTGTCATCATTGTTTTATTTTCGAAATTTAAACATATATTTTCTTTCTTCTCATTTCCTTCTTTAGAAATCTCTCTCTCTAACCTCTCTTCTTCGCATCTTCATATCCCACTATTTTCAGTTTTTTCCTTTTAATTCTTCTCCACTCTTTCGTCCTCCCTCTGTTATTCAGTTTTTCGCCGGAAATCAAACTAATGGCCGGTAAGGTTCCTATTTCGCAGGAAAGGTTCCATCTCTCCTTTGTTTTTCGCCGGAAATCCTTCCTTCGCACTATGCTTTTGTCTGTTCGCTTTAGTTTTTGGAATCGATCGTTTTATCTGTGCGCGAATTAGTTCTCGTGATATATATTAATGGCGGTAAGAGCTCCTTTTGCTTGCCTTAGGCTATCTCTTGGGAAAGTGGAGTTATTGTTTATCTTTCTCCTCTGGGGAATGTAAAACTATTTTAATTCTCTATCATTTCAGCGGGATCAAGGCGAAAATGAGAAAGGGAAGCAAGCCGATATGGCCAATTCAACTGATAATGTTCTAGAGAACAGCGAATGCGGTAAAACTCCAGGCGGTGAAGATGATGAAATGAATGATTCGGACTGGGAAGACTGTCCAATTCCTACTCTTCATAATACTTCTGATACTTACCCTGACGACACCACAGAGTTAACCATACAATTTGATGATCTCCCTGATACTAAGAAGTAGAAGAATGCTTACCGTGCAACAGCAAAAGACAAGGTATAGTGTGCGTAAGAATGCAATATGATTACTTCTCTTTATTCGTCAAAATTGAGTAGTAGCTTATGAGGTTTCTGCTTTGTTTTAAAGGAATGTGCCGAACTTGTACATAAGGTCCACCTTCTTTGTATGCTTGCAAGAGGGAGGGTAGTTGATAAGGCTTGCAATGATCCCTTGATTTAAGTACAATAGATTTTCTGTTTCTTTAAAGTTATATTTTTCTTATTGCTTGCTTAAGGTGCAACCTACGATAAATTTTACCCAACTTTTTAAATTTGATGTGCAGGCTTCCTTGCTTTCACTTCTACCATTATACTTGCTAAAAATATCAACACTCGAGAAAGTTATTGTCAAGGATATAGCCCCTCTTCTTTGTTGGGTATGGCTATACTAGCCCGTAGCTTTTGTTTTGTTTTGGTGGAAAGTTAAACCATTTTTCTGGCTTAAATTGTAGGTTCGTGGAAACTTTTCTGTTAGGTGTACTCCCAGTTCTGAGAAATCTTTTCGTACTTCCCTAGCATTTGCTCTTGAATACCGTAAAGGCACAACTGAAGAGGTAAGCTTGTGATCTGACTTATGAAATTTCACCTATTTATTTTTTGGTTAATTGTATTGTTGAAACCTCCATTTCCAGCCTTTTAGATTCATTTGTCATCAGAGATTTAATATACTCAAACAAGTTGGCTTCCTTCTTCCAAAGTATCTTGGATCTGTGAAGAATACACTACTTGGTTCTTCCATAATTCTTATAGGAAAATAGTGGTCCAATTTTGATCAAATAGGAAACTTATGGAATCACTTTTGCAGCTTGGAGCACTGGCTGTTGCTTTGTTTAGAGCTTTAAATCTCACAACTC
>OVAO01001227.1:0-10568 GCA_900406285.1 Biscutella auriculata
ATATCAATATTCACGATAATTATTTCATTATCATTATTTAATCGAATACTTTTATTTTATATTTTAGTTAGTAGAAATATTTTAACATTAATAAAATATAATTTTATTTAAATATCTAGTAAAATATATTAAGTTTACATTTAAAATTTTATCAAATTATCGATAGATATATCAATATTCACGATAATTCGGCATGAATCAAGATTTTAATTAACCGTTTTTATCCGTTTAAATATGTATTTCTTTTAAAAAATATGTTTTTATTGTATTTTATTTATAATTATATGTTATAAAATAATTTATAAGTTTAAGGAAATTAAATAAATTTCTTTTTTTTAATTTTTTATTTTAAAATAATATTATTTTATTCTTAAAAACCTCATTTATACTTGGACCCTAAATTTTGCTTTCTCTTAACAAAATTTCTTAACCGTTTTAATTATTATTATAATCTTAAGAAACCATTTTTTTTTTTTTTTTTNTTTTCACCACCTAATATTTATATTCCTTAGTTAAACATCCATTTTACAACTGATTTAGACCTATTTGCTCTGGCTTTTTTGGCCAGATTGTCAGCAACCATGTTGTAGCATCTAGGTATAAACATAAGTTGACAGTTTGCAGCCAAATACAAAATATCAGCGACGATAGGAGCAGCTTGATGGTGTCTCCATTCTTCACATTTGCTACTATTCGGATTCCGGGCTTGCTGCAGCCAGTGAATTAGCCGCTGCGAATCAGAGCATACTTTCAGCTCTGTTAGACCCAGTCTCTTCACTTGAAATAGCATTTCCTTAAGGGCTTTTGCTTCAGCTATTAGAGCAGTTGGGGAAGGATCCATACATCCGCTTCCGATGAGAAATATTGAGCCGTCCGGCTTGGTGATCGTCCATCCATATCCACTTGGTTCGCACGGAGACTTCCAGGAGGCATCAACATAACAACATGTACTCCCTGAGGGAGGGGTGTGGGTATATGTCTTCTTCCTTGCTTGACCTTCTGTTGCATTCTTCTCCTTTATGTGGTCTCTTGATTCCTGCCAAAGAGAAAGATCAATATATATTTTGTGGATAATCTCAGGAATCATTATACGTTTTCCTTTGAATACGAGCGAATTTCTCGCTTTCCAAACATTCCAACCAATATGAGGAAAGGTTGGATTCCATGGTGAATTCGGGTTCAATAGATCTGTAACTATATCTGGAACCGTAGTCTCAACCTTCTCCCAATCTGGCGGAAAAGTGGTTTGAGCACTCATCTCCCATACTTCCCTTGCTACCCGACATGTAAACAACATGTGCTTAGTTGATTCTTCTTTCTCCCCACATATGCCGCATATAGGATTTATATGAATTCTTCTCTTCAATAAGTTTTGCGCCGTGGGCAGTGCATCGTGGAGAATTTTCCACCAGAAATGTCTCACTTTTGGTGGAATTGGCAGATTCCATATGTGAGCATATATGGTTTCAAGGGTTCCTTGTCTTGAAGTACTCCCCATTTTGGTTGATGTCCTCTTATTCATTCTAGCTATGTGATAACCACTTTTGACACTATAGGCTCCATTTTTCGTGAATTTCCAGCTGAGAAAGTCTCTGTTGCTTCTTAGAGTAGGGGCCATCTTCCTGATGTTGTCTATATCTTCCTGTTTGAATAGTTGATACAGTTTTTCCTCATCCCATATGCTCGTGTTTGGATAGAAGAGATCACTCACTTTGAGACTTTCATTCACTTCTTGGTCCATTCTATCTGGCGGTTTATATCCTTTATCTGCTATCCAATTATCGGTCCAAACCTGGATGTTTTCTCCATTTCCTAATTGCCAATAGACTCCCTGCCTCAAAATTTTGATGCTATTATGGATACTGCGCCACGCATGACTAGGATAGTTTCCTATCTTAGCCGAAAGAAGGTTTGTTTTTGGGAAGTATTTGGCTTTATAAATTCTGGTTAGCAAGGACTCAGGGTTTTCCATCATTCTCCATCCCTGTTTGGCTAACAATGCAAGATTGAAATCCATCAGGTCTCTTAGCCCCAGTCCTCCTTCTTTCTTTGATTTCAGTAACGATTCCCAGGGAATCCATGGAATCTTATTTCTGTCTGATCCACTTGACCATAGGAATTTTCTAACATGCTTCTCCATTTGTTTAAGAGCTCCCTGGGGCATCTGGAAGCAGCTCATTGCGTAGGTAGGGAGTGCTTGGAGAACTGCCTTAATTAGAGTCTCCTTTCCAGCTGGAGATAGAAGCTTCGCATACCAGCTTTCAACTCTACTCTTAACTCGTTGTACTATGTATGCAAAGCTCTCCATTTTCTCTCTACCCACTGTTTCTGGTAGCCCCAAGTAACGACTGAAGCCTCCTATTTGATGAATTCCCAGTGTCTCTGCTATCTCTTTCTTGCTATTCCTATCAATTCCTCGCCCAAAAGTGACCGCTGATTTCTGAAAATTAACTCGCTGGCCTGAAATTCTCCCATAGTTCTCAAGGATAGTTAATAGCGCTTGACTTTCTGCAACGTTTGCTTTGCAAAAGACCAATGAGTCATCAGCGAACAATATATGAGACACTGGTGGGCCATTTCTGCTGGCTTTGAAACCATGAATGGCTCCCCTAGCCACTTGCTGATGGATCAAGTAAGATAGGCCTTCTGAACATATAATATAGAGGTAGGGAGAGAGGGGATCACCTTGGCGAATGCCGCATTTTGGAGTAATGTTTCCTTCAGGGCTTCCATTGATGAGCACTGAGTATGTAGCTGTTGTGATGCACGATTTGATCCAGCTGCGCCATCTTTCTGCAAATCCAAGGTGACTCATAATAAGATCAATGTATTCCCATCTCAGCTTATCAAATGCTTTAGCTATATCTAGCTTAATGGCCATGTACGGTTCATTTAGATGCCTTCTTTTTAGGGAGTGAAGAAGCTCATGTGCTATCAATACGTTATCCGTAATCAAGCGGCCTGGGATAAAGGCTGTCTGATTGTCAGAGATAATGGTGTGAAGCCATGGCTTTAGTCTTTCAGCTAGAACTTTAGAGATTAACTTATAAACTACATTGCAAAGGCTTATAGGTCTATAGTCTTTGACCATTTGGGGATTAGTAATTTTAGGGATCAGGCAGATTAAGGTGTGATTGATTTTAGGGTCCATATAACCGTGTTCAAAGAAATGCTGAACAAAATTAACAACACCTTTGCCTATGATGTTCCAGTGGTGCTTGTAGAACCCCACGTTAAATCCATCAGATCCCGGGCATTTGTCTACACTCATCTGTGCCAGCGCTTGTTCTACTTCTTCTTGATTTACTTCCCTTGTAAGGTTGGCATTCATTTCTTCTGAGACTCTTGACTCCATTCCTTGAAGAACCTGATGGGCATTATCACAACCATTAGCAGCAAACAGATTTTGAAAGTAAGCTATGGTTATATTCTTAATTTCATCCTCATCGTGATGCTCTATCCCATTCTCATCCCTAATCATAGCAATTCTATTTGCAGTTCTTCTTTGAATAGCTTTTGAGTGAAAGAATCTCGTATTCCTGTCCCCAGCAGCTAGCCACTGAATCCTACTCTTAGTTCTCCAGTATTCCTCCTCCAGTTTATACCAGTGGCTTAATTGTTTTTTGAGTTCTTTTAACTGCACAAAATCAATAGGGATTTTATTATATGCTAAGTTTATGCGCACCTTAAGCTCTTTGATTTGTTTTCCTGAGTTGGTGCTATTGTTTCTTCTCCATCTCGATAAACTACCTCTGCAGTTATTCAGGAGTTTGTTGATCTGCCATGGGTGGCAGCATTGTTCTTTCTCCGTCCAAGCCTGCTGGATTATTTGGCTGACTCCTTCCTCGTACCTCCAGCGATTGTCATATCTAAAGAGTCTCTTCCTGCACTCCTGGTGTTCCTCTGTATGAATGAGCAGAGGTTTATGGTCCGATCCAATCCATTGGAGAAGGGAAGCGGTTGCTTGGGGATATAAGTCCAGCCATCTCGTGTTTGCCATCACTCTGTCTATTCTCGTTTGGATTACTTGGTTGCCTCTACTTCCAATCCAAGTGAAATTGCCCCCTCTCGATGGTATGTCTTGTAGCCCCCATACATTTATGAAGTCCCTGAAATTCCTAAAGGAAGCTTCTCCTCTAAGTGGTCCCCCTTCCTTTTCCTCGTTGCTGCAAATTTCATTAAAGTCCCCTAGCACAAGCCTTGGAGTATCCCCATTGACTTCATTGAGATATTCATCAACCAGATGTCTCCACATTTCCTGCCTACTTGATCTAACTGGGTTTCCATAGATATAAGTAATGATGAAATCTGAATCATCTTTCTGCACCAAAATATCAGTTCTGTTCAATGAAGCTTGGCCCACCACTGTACACAGAGTCGAAGGACTCCAGAAAATGGCCATACCCCCGCTAGCTCCTTGAGCTGATATCAAAAAATGATTGTTATATCCCAGGTTCTTCCCTACTAGCTGTACATAATTATCAACATTTTTTGTTTCTATGAGGAACACGATATCAGGCTTGTAAGTTTTCCTGATATCTTTCAAGTATTGGACTGTCAGAGGGTTCCTCAGCCCCTGACAGTTCCAGTGTAACAGCCTCATAGCTCCTTTGGTGGTTTAAGGCAAACCACCAAACCCTGATTCTCTGATGTCTCCCCTTTCTGACATTTGACCGGATTCACCTCCTCTATCATCTGATTCTCATCTGCTTTTCTCTTAGTTCCTCTACATTCTAGAGCTCCCCATGCTGCCTCATAACCTAAGTGCTCCTCAATTTGCTTTAATTCATCTGCTCTGCTAATTGATCTTGGCGCACTAGTATTTGATTTATCAATGTTTGCATCTTGTTGCATACTATCTGATTCCCCGATTGGTTTGCTCTCACTAAAGCTGTCTGACTGGAACGCCATCTGATCTCCTTCCCTTGCTCGTATAGTTTCATCTCCAGTGTGGGAAGTTTCCTCTACTCCTGCTGGATTAGTTACTTCCTCTGAACAGGTTGATGTTGAGTGTGTAAGAGCACCACATTTTCTACAAAATTTCTTGAGCCTCTCGTAAACGAATCTTAACATCGTCGGCTCGCTATTCTTCTCCAATTCCACTAGCCGATTGAATACCAGTTTAGAGTCAATATCCATTATAATTTTAACCTTTACCATTGCAGGGAGATTCTTTGTTGGTTCCCGAATGTAGACATCTGTGCCTTGGCCCAAAGAACTTCCTATATCTTCAACAATTGTATCCCTTCTTTGATTACCAGGGAGATCCACAATCTGGACCCAGATAGCGATTTTCTTCAAGAAGGTCGGATCATTCCGATTTGTCCATCGATCAACAGCTATGAGCCAATCCCTGAAGTTCCAAGGGCCTCCTTCCAGGACGTTTCTCAAGTCCCTTTCAGCATTAAAGAAGAATTGGATGTTGCCATCATCTAGGATTTGCCCACGCACTTTGCCTTCCAGCCGCCAGATTTCAGGAAGAAGAACCCTCATCCATTTAGGGTTTTGGTAAGTAGGATTCAGGGGTTTTACCACGAGACTACGGCTTCGATTTTCCTCCTCCTTCTCCATAATGGAGGATGAGAGTCGAAGCGGAGCTCTCTCTGCTCCCAGATTAAGTTTCTGAAAGGATTTCCAAACTTCCTCCTTCTCCATTAGCTGCTATACAAGACGGAATCAACAGAGATTTTGCTTTAGATGAGAGGTTACAGACTTAGAAGAGAAGATTTGCAATCAGTCGCTAGCTCACGCTGATTAGTAGAATCGCCTCGAAGCCTCTAGACGTCGGACGAAGATCTTTATCTTAAGAAACCATTTAAGAACTTAAGATTGCACATGCTCTTAACTTTCATTAATTTTTTATTATTTTCTTGTTTAAGATATCTTAAAAATACGGTCCAAACATACTGCATTGATATGGTTTTAGTGGGCCAATTTTAGTCGTGGGTCCTTTAAGCCTAAAATAAAATAAATTATTACTGTTATTAACGATTTTTTTATGTTACCGCGCAATCAGTCACCACCGGATCCTGAGGTAGAATCCCTAGAAGATCGTCTCAGTTCCCAAATGGGTTTCAGATTTCAAATCTTCAATACCCTTTCTAGATTATCTTCCCGCGATTCCCTCTACCTTCTTCATCTTCAACCTTCTCTCCGGCACTCTTCCCTTCTCTCCGAATACCCTTGTTTCTTCTTCTCCAGACGGTGGCATTTTGGTCATTCTCATCACCACCATCAAAGGTCCGTAGATGAAGCCGACAAGATTTTCCGCCTTGGCCTCTCTGCTGATATTGGTTTATCTCTCGCTAAATCTCTCACCGGTTATCTCTGCGGAAGCACGGCCATTATTGCCGACGCTGCTCATTCCCTTTCCGATGTGGTAATTTTCCATTGCTTATATCGCGCACGCTGCTCTCTCTCTTTCATACTCTTATGATCCTTTCTTTTCTTAGGTTCTTAGTGGTGTTGCTCTTTTCTCTTACAGAGCTGCAAATGTTCCCAAGGACAAAGAACATCCATATGGTTGCTTACCTATCATCATCATCCCACTACTTTTAATGCTTCTTATCCTATGTCTTAGGAACCTTAGACACTCTTTACGTATTTCTCCTTTCCGTAGGTCATGGTAAATTCGAAACCCTTGGTGCCCTTGGAATCTCTACCATGCTTTTGGCTACTGGCTGTGGGATTGCGTGGCATGCTTTCGAGCTTTTAATTGTATGACCTTTTACACATGGCTCTCTCATTTCTCTCTTTCTCTTCTCCACAGCCTTAATTACTAGTATTTGAATACTGATCCCCACCTGCAATATGTTGGTATGAATTTATTCCACTGTATTTGACTGATGAGATACTGATATCTATTAGTAAGTGAGATTTCTGCAGCTGAATTATAACTTTAACCATCCTACATTGTTCGCTTTATAGAAAGAAAGTAAAAACCATTTAGAGGTTTAGTCTACTAAATTTGTGCACATTATATATTTGAATATGAGTCGGTGCTGAGATTTCTTGTTCTCTCTTCCTTTCTCATATGCAGACTGCCTTGTCTGCAGCGCCTGAGGTGGTTCAGGAGATTCATGGAAATCCTAGTCACGGTGGACATCACCACGGAATAGATATGAGCCATCCAATTCTCGCTTTGAGTGTAACTATTGCTTCCATTTCGATCAAAGAAGGGTACAAAAGATACTTTATTATCAGTTTTAAATTCAGCGTTTCCGTCTTACTTTTGTTCAAACTAGACAATTCTAACTTGTTTCGATTCACTTTACTTAGGCTTTATTTTCAGTAAGCTCCATTTCTTTTGTTCCATCTGTTTGCTTATTTTTATCACTCTGCCCAAACCTTTTGCTTCTCAGGCTTTACTGGATCACAAAACGAGCAGGAGAAAAACAAGGGAGTGGGCTCATGATGGCAAATGCGTGGCATCACCGATCAGATGCAATTTCTTCTGTAGTTGCACTAGTTGGAGTTGGTAAGAAAATATAACCCATATGTAAATCAACTATATTCATTATCCCCCACCTTGTCACGCATATGGCTATAAATAAAGGAGATAATGTGCTCTCTGAATTCCATTTATTTATTTTACGAAGTCTCATGTGTCCAGCTATTGCAATACAGTTTTGTAAAATCATGACTATTACTTCTATGCAGGAGGTTCTATTCTCGGAGTGAAGTTTTTAGATCCTCTAGCTGGCCTTGTTGTCTCGGCAATGATTTTCAAAGCTGGACTGGAAACAGGACACCAAAGGTACTCACACCTTCATCTGTGTGTATTTACATAAGTTGTTTTTTTGTTAGTTCTCTCTATACAAAAGTTGAATTAGCTTGAACGTGGAATATGGTTACAAATAACCATATCTCCTTTGTAGTTCCAACACCATGTCGATTTGTGATATTCATTTCTTTATTTAGTGTCTTGGAATTGGTGGATGCTGCTATACCAGCTCATCAATTAGAGCCAATAAGACAAACCATATTACAGGTTGAAGGAGTTAAGGTATGGTTTGTGGATCCCTGTACATATAACGATCATAGGAATTTGCATAAACTAAACCTTAATAGACAATCACATGGTATTATTTTCTAGATTCAGTCTATCTGTAATCAGAAAGCATGGATTGATGTTTTTTCGTTATTGATTGCTTATGAATGTCAAGAATTTCATGATTTTTGTTATCCATAGGGATGTCATCGGCTAAGGGGTAGAAGAGCTGGTTCATCATTGTATCTTGATGTACACATTGTGGTGAGTTCTGCTTCCTTCTGTATCGAGTAGAAGGAATTCTCTCAGTAATATTAATTTATACTACTGTCCTGTACAGGTAGATCCCTTTTCCAGTGTGAGTGTTGCACACGAGGTAGGAGAATATGTACGGGGACAGATTAGTAAGAACCACCCTAAAGTGTCTGAAGTTTTCATCCATATAGGTATGGACCATGCCTCATGGTGAAGAGTATCTCTAATCAACTTATTCAGTGCTTCACGGTCTTAGCTATCATCTCAAATTTTCCTTGCAGATCCAGCCTTCTTGCAGTTCTCTTGTAGCATGATGGGGCACGATAGTATAATGAAGGAAAGTTATCAACAAAGTAATATCTGTGAAGAGATTAAACATGTTGAAGCCACTGTCTCGGGCATTTTTTTGTCACAGTTCTCAGAGGTATTTCAAAAATCCGGACCAAACCCAAGCTCTAGTTATTTCTGTGTACTAGTTTTAAGGACAACTGAATCCCTTACGTATGTGCAGAAAATGATAATCAAACGAATTACCCCACACTTGTTGCATAGCAAAATCTTGCTCCAAATCGAAGTCTCCATGCCATCTACAATGACAATACAGTAAAAATCTGCAATATCTGTACTTGTAGGCCATCTAGCTAATCTTGCAACCATGTGATAAGTATTTGGTTGCTCTGCAGAGAAGCCATGAGAGCAGCTGAAGATGCAGAGAAGGAGGTTCTTGAGGCAGCCCCAAATGTGACTCGTGTCAGCATCCAGCTTAGTCTTAAGAACTCTTTCCCTCGGTAATTAGTGAAGGAAAAATACCACTCTGCAGTAGCTGCAACGAGTATAACTTTGAAAAATCACATATATACATATATATATCGAGCCCAAGTGTGATTATAACTATGTCATCCTTTATACTGCTCATCGAAGTTGTTTCTGAGCAATTTTTAATCTCGAAAAGTCTTGGGATTGTAAAATTATTGAGCACTGATTCTGAGAAAGATGAGATGGAAGTAAAATAACATCACAGCGTTGAACATTGCTACATTGTTGTAACCAAGTTTATATGTTTTCTACATTGTTGTTCGCATGGCCAAGGGAGTAAAACAAATCTCTTAAGTCTATTCAGACCATTTCTTTAAGGAGTCTCATTAATTGCTAGTTTACCATTCATTCATATCTAAGCATATTGTAGAGAAGAGACGCGAAGCAGGTGATGAGTCTTCATTGAGTTATCATCAAACTCGATCGCATTTGGTCAAAGCTCCAATTACATTTTTGTCGGATATGTATACTAAACCACTTCGCTAGTGAGGCGTGTGTATTCTTGTCGAATTACGACAAAACTGAAAAACAAATACAAAATCTAAAAGAAGTAAAAGATAGACCAACTTTGTAATTTAATTAACATACTGAAATAATGTTAATGCATGGACCACCACTCATAACTGACAAAAACTACTCGCACGCTTAAAAAATTGTACGTTGTTTAGATTCTCTAAACTTGATCTAAACAAGTTAAAACATAAAAACCTCACAAAAGTTTTCTCAAGATAGTAATTATTAAATAATAATAATATATGACCATGCCATCTTTATTCGACATGAATAAATCTATACGGTTCCGATTTCTTTTTAAATTGATATTAGAGAATCAACTATATATTCCTTTTAACAGATTAATTAAATGGTGAGTCGTATTGCTTTTTTTTCAAGCCATTTGAGGGAGTAATAATATTTCACAAAACTATATATTTTTATTGATCAACTTTAGGATTTAATATCTTAGAATTTGTACTATATGCATAGATATATATATATATATATATATTTTAATGGGTTCTACAACTAATGGCAATACTTTCCAGCTAGAAAAAGAGACAATATTGATATTATATTATCTGAAATGGAATTTCATATTGTCATGAGATAGTTTCGAAATTTTAGTTACAACCTTAAACCATTAAAAAATACAACTGATGACATTCAATTATATATTTTGCTTAGGAGGTAAATATAATCAAAACCGGGGTTAGTGAGCAAGTTCTATAATAATTACTTTTGTTATATAATCTATTTTAAACTACTTTATAATAGTATAAAAAATGCTTTGAAGGTCATCGTTTTAATTAATTAAATTAACTAAAGACGTAAATAATTTGTTTAGAAAAAAGGTGGTCCGATCCACCATAGGTCGACACTTGCCCTCTGATTAATAGTATTTTATATTTGTATAGTTGTAATATTTAACCACCTGACCTGACTTAGGTTTTTCGGGAATACAAAATATAAATTAAATAATATTCAAAATATCATACTTCTAGAACGTCAT
>OVAO01001228.1:1998-15904 GCA_900406285.1 Biscutella auriculata
AAAGAAACACAGAGCTACCTATGAGGAGGAAGATGTTTCGATTCCTCATATCTATGTGTCTCCTATGAATGGTGTCCTTGCGGTATCACACACGCCTATCGATGTTAACCCTGAAGAGTTTGACAACTACCTGAACTCTCTTGAGAACCTTCTTCAGCAGCCTCCAGAAGCTGTTGGGCAAGAATCGTCTGTTCTTGTAAGTGCAAGCTCTCCAATGAGAGAATACGAGTGGGGTGAAGCTAGAATGAAGATCTCATCCCTTCTGGAGAAGGATATCCTTAGTTTGTTCCTCTCTAATGATGCTGCAGAGATAGCTGCGTTAGCAACTAAACTGAGGAAAGACCCAAGCCTTACCGCTGAAGAGATAGTGAGGTTGAAGCTTATGGAAGAGATTCCAACGTTTAGCGAGGTGTTCCAGGAAAACAAAAGGGTGATTGAAGAAGCAGATAGGTTCTTCTCAGCGATGGAGCTTAACAAAGCCAAGGTAGCATCACTTAAGTACGAATACAGCGATCTGAGGGAAAAATTAGGAAATATCCAAGTGGAAGTAGACACAAACTCAGAGACAATCCGCCAAATTGATGACCAGATAGCTCAGCTTCAAGCTAGAAGGTCTGAGCTGAAGCGGTACATAGGGAGCAAGGAGAAAGAAAAGGTTGATCTGAGCTACGGTCAGAAAATGGTGGCGAACTCAATCCCTAAAGTGGTAGAGGAAGTTCAATCAGCTAATTCGAAGAAGCCGGAATGGGAACGCAAAAAGGATAATGCTCTTAAGCGTGAAGCAGAGATCCTCTCGAAATTCACTCCTCTCAAAGGCTTCTTCCTCTAAAGAAAGTTGGCCTCCCTCAAGTTGTATCCATTAATTATCTTTACCTTTAGACCAAGTCTTGTTGTATCATGTAGCTTTTGCTTTTTGAGGTTTATGAGTCAGACTCTTGCTTAAATTAAACACCTTCTGGATCTTACAAACATTCAGATCAATGCCTCTAACTATTAAAAGACTTTTAGATTTCTTATAATAAAGATAGGGAGTTATACCTTGAACTAGATTGGTAGATGTTAGAGAGATTTTGTGCTATCCTTTTAGTAAAATGTTGAAGATTTTATAATTAAATTTTTATGATTTAGAAACTGTTTTTTCACAAACAATATTTCAATATTTTAAAATTATTTTATTACATTAATATATTTTAATAAAAAGTTTTTTTTGTCAATATATTAATATATTAATTAAGAATTCAAACCAAACTAATCCCACAAGGGGAAGAGACTGACCTATTAAGGGATGAAAGCAATCTACCGAGGGATAGAAATTTCTTCACACAGGAGGAAGAAATTTCCATAAGGGAATAAAACAAATTCCAAACTTGGGAATTCAACGATCAAGACTTACCATGACAGAGCCGGATAACTCCCACGTCATTTCAAATATTCGGACTAAGCCGAAATACGAATAGACGGTGAAACAAGTTTTCATGAGGAAGACTTCTAATTAATATAGCTAATATAGTAGACATATGTAATAAAACTACAAAACTATAACTAACATTAAAATATTTAAAAAAAGTCCATCAACATAATATCTCCAAGGTCCACCAACTTCAAAGCTTCTAGACCCACTAAGTGCTAAAAAGGAGATTCGATCATCCCGTACGTGGCGCTTCATCTCCATAAGCTTAGTGACTTCCTCCTTAAACATACGTCCACATTCTTGGAAGAGGTGATAGATCACACGAAGGATAACTTTGATGAAAGACGTAGCTTCAAAAGGAATTTGCAACATTTAGACACGTGTTGGAACGCCCACATCACCACGACATCTAAGCACCAGATTCATGTGTCCCTTGAGATGGACCATGTGTCGACTCGAGAAGAAAGGCTTGAAATCCCACCGCCTGAGACTTAGCTCCTCCGTCCACCATGACTTCATCAACCGGAGAACACCGGAAAAATGAATCCTAACATCGGAGTGAAACCAAATCAGACGGCTAAAGCTTGTGGAATTGCCATCAGAGCCATACCCACCTTCACGCTCCCAACGAACTCGGAGACCCTCCAAAAGAAACAAAAACTCGTCGAACGAGAAACACCCGAGATCGAGATTGAAAAAGTTGAGATCAAAAATCTTCGATTCGGGATCCTCTCAACGTCTCCACTAAAACTGAAATTAAAAAACTATGTAAATATGTTCTCCCTCTCCCCACATCAAGAGATTCACCATAAGGAGAGAGAGCCGAGGAGGCTGCAAAAGTTTTCTTTAAACTTTGATCGATCGCACTTTCAGAAAGAGAAAGAGATCACCGACGTTTGGTTTCAAACTTAATAATAAAAAAATTAAATGTCGTAAATAATATTTATCTACTAAAAAATAAATATTATTTAATAACAATTAAAATGTTACTGGAAAAATCTTGAAACTTTAAAGTAATATAAATTTTAAAGAATTAGTTTTAAGATTTATACTTAATAATTTTTTAACAAAAATTGAAGGAAAATATTCAAAATTGGTTAAGATTGTAAATTAATTAACATTTAAAAAAAAGAAAAAAAGTAATGTTTATAAAAAATCTCCATAAATTATTAGTTTTCAAACACTAGTATATAGATTCTTATTTTTTAGTTATTGTATTATTATATTTTTGTTTTATTTAAGTTATTTTAATTAAATTAAATTGTTCTTCATTTTGTTAATCACTTCTATAGTGGTGGTAAGATAGAAATATTATGCATAAGATTGGTAAAGTGGGGAATAAAATATTGTTGTCAACAGCTGAAAACGATATTTGAGAATGGTAGTTGAAAGAGGAAGTTGGGAATGAGAGTTAAAAAAAAAACTGTGAGTTAAGGTATAATTGAAAACTGTTAGTGAGAGTTGTAAGCGTAAACTGTAAACTGTGAGTGGAAGTTGTAAGTTAGAGTTGTGAACGGGAGTTGTGAACTGGATATTTAAAATTAATCATTAAAACTTTAGATCTTATAAATAAGGAAAATTAAAATAGTTATATGAAATTTTACACAAATCTTAAATTTTTATCTAATAAAATTTTAGCGGTTACTAATAAAAAAATTTAAATAGTAATATTTTGTTTTTTAAAGATAATCATATAATTTGTTTTTAAAATATCGGTTAAGATATGTAACAAGATTTTATACAAATTTATTTTTTTATACAATAAATTTTAGATATTATTAATAAAGAAAATTAAAATGATTATATATATATTTTTTAAAAGATAATCACGAAATTTGTCTTAAAAATATTAGTTTTAAAATACCGGTTAAGATATGTAACAATTTCATACAATTTTTAAAAAAGCTTTAATAAAATTTTAGATGTTACTAATACAGAAAATTAAAATAATTATATAAGATTTACGCACTAAAAATCTTGGTTTTTTTTTGCAGCGATTTTTATAGACTATTTTTCAAATGATTTTTTTTTTATGAATCAAAATTTGAATCATGATATTCTCTCAATTTTTTTCCTCATCAACCTTTTATTGTTATTAATTAAAATAAAAATTAATCTTACAACACCTCAAACTCTTTATTTTATAGTGTTATAATGCTGATCAATTATTAATAATATGACACGAGTAAAAATTAAAAAAATATTATTGGCCTTCAAACAATGATAGTATGGACTCCACATAATCTAAATGTTCGCGTGTTTCTTTTCTTTCTTCTTGAATGTGTATTTGACTTTTATAACATTTCCCACTAGAGTTAGTGTCATAACGGTTTCTTTCGTTTATATATTGTGTTATCTCGTCAAAAACCATTCTATAAAAATCTAATGAAAAACCATAGTAGATAAAAAGAGTATAAAAATAAGCTTCCCTCTCGAAAGACGAGTCATATGTCTTGTCGATTATGCATCATAATATTATAGACATGTTTATTGAACATTGAGGTGTATAACGTCTTTGTGAAAAATCTATGTCACTTGATCGAATTTATCTTACTCTGGTCCTTTTGGTTCTTCTCAAATTTTTAGTATATGAAAAGAATTTTGGAGGGATATGTTTCGTTCTGTCATTTTTGATATATCATTCATTCGTCTGGGCGACACATGCTGCATTATCTTTATAAATGATTGTTGGCTCTGAATCGACGTAGATTCCACTACTTGATCGTATGTGTTTGCTTATTGATCTTAGTTGTACACATTCTCTGCTCGTTTCATGGAGTTCGATGATTTCAACATGATTTGAGGAAGTGGCCACAAGCGCTTGTTTCTGAGAACGTCAAGATATAGCGGTGCTTCTGATCATCAATAGATCTCTCTTGTATGTGATCGAACTTTGTGTGGATCAGAAATAACATGCATTTGTATAACTAATCATTTGACCTTTAGAAATGTTAGGATAACGTAGTCCTAAATCAGTTGTTCCTTGAAGGTAGCGTAAGATATGCTTGATTTCATTCCAGTGTCTTCGCGTCGGAGATGAACTAAATCTTGTCATAAGATTTACTGCAAAAGATATGTCAGGTCGAGTACAATTAACAAGATACATAAGAGCGTCAAGTGCACTTATATAAGTATCTCCTCATTTTCTTCAGGTGGTCTGAATGGGTCATGCTTAATATCGAGTGCATTTCTGACCATATGGGTACTGAGTAGAGTTGCTTTATCCATGTCAAAGTATTTTAACATTCTTTTGGTGCATGTGGACTAGTGTACAAATATACCCTTTTGGGTATGCTCAATTTATAGACCAAGATAATACTTTGTTTGTCCCAAATCTTTTATCTCAAATTCCCCTTTCAAATAATCTGATGCCTTTTGGATTTCCCCTTTAGTTTTAATGATATTTAGATCATCAACATATACTACGATAATCACAAATTCAGATATTTTTTCTTGATGAAAACACATGGGCATATAAGATTATTCAGACATCCTTCCTTCGTCAAATGTTAACTAAGACAATTGTACCATATGCGTCCAAGTTATTTTAACCCTTACAATGGTCTTTGCAATTTTATTGCACATATCTTTGGGTTTGGAACTTAATGCTTTTGGCATTTTAAATCCATCAGGGATCCTCATATGGATATCAGTTTCAAATGATCCATAAAGGTATGTCGTAACAACATCTATGAGACACATTTCTAGATTTTCAGTCGATGTTAGACTCATCAAGAATCTAAACGTGATTACATCAATTACAGGAGAATATGTTTCCTCGTAATCTATTTTGGGTCTTTGAGAAAAACTTTGCGCTACAATGCGAGCTTTATATCTCATAATCTCGTTTTTCTCATTTCCTTTTCGAACTAAACTCATTTTTATACGAACAGTCTCACATATTTAGGTATGAGTACGATATGTCCAAATATATTTCTTTTATTGAGCGAATATATTTTAACTTGTATTGCGTCTTTTCATTTTATCCAATCATGTCTCTTTTAACATTCATATACTGATTTTGGATCTGGATCTTCAGTTTTCTCCTCTATATCCTTTGATATAAGGATTGAGAAAAAAACATCACTATCATTCATATCATTTCTATTTCATATCCTTTTATTATGAATGTAGTTGATAGAGATCTCATGATTTCCTTCAGGTTCAAGATTCTCTACAAGATCATTTGTTTCATGATTCCCTTATTCCAAAATATTTTATGCTATTTGCGATCATTTTGCATTTGAGCTTGTTTTCGTTTTCTAGAACTTTGTCCTTAGAACCCACAGGTTTACCACGCTTCAAGCGTATTCTAGACTCACGTGTATCATCTGTTCTTCCACGTTCTTGTGGTATTTCAATATGGGGAGGAGCATTCATAGCTGGTATATGCGAGTTGGTTACTGTTTTGGCATCTGTAAATGCATCAGGTAGCTGGTTTGCTATATTCTACAAATGCATAAATCGTCGAATTTCAAGTTCAGACTGCGTGGTAGGAGGATCAAGATGTAACAACGATGGTACATTCTATTTGATCTCTTTTCCTACCTCTTTATTTTCCCCCCTAGAACCAAGAATACCTTTCCGTTGAAAAGACAATTGGCAAAAAGCCATAAAATGTCACCTGTATGAGGTTCTATGTAACGTGTAATTGATCTAGAATCACAACCCATATATATTTTCAACCTTCTTTCTGGTCCCATCTTTGTACGTTGTGGTGGTGCTATATGCACATATACCGCACAATTGAATATCCTTAGATTAAAAATATTTGATTATAAACCAAATGTTAACTGTAATGAGGAATACTTATGATATGCACTTCATCTTATCTGAATAAGTGCTTCTGCATACAATATTGCATGTCCCCATACAAATGTTAGAAGTTTTGATCTCATGATCAACGGTCTTG
This sequence comes from Biscutella auriculata, assembly GCA_900406285.1. Lineage (NCBI taxonomy): Eukaryota > Viridiplantae > Streptophyta > Magnoliopsida > Brassicales > Brassicaceae > Biscutella > Biscutella auriculata. The sequence continues at coordinate 8,322 of OVAO01001228.1, forward strand.
CAATCAATTGTAATCGGTTAATTAATGAATCAACCAAACCATTTTGTATGTGAAGATGAGCTGAGTTTTCAACATCAATTCCAATTGTCATACAATAATCATTGAAGACTTGAGGTATGAACTAACCAACATTGTTTAACCTAACGGTTTTAATAGGACCATTTGATAACTGAGCTCTCAATTTGATTATCTGAGTTAGGAATCTCGCAAATGCCAAATTTGCGAGACGATAATAGACAAACATGTGACCATCTACTCGATGCGTCAATGAACACCATATAATAATGGAATGGTCCTTAACATCACATAATTATATGTTTCCACATCTTTGAAATCATGAAACCTCAGGTTCGTGACGTTCGTCCGTTCATCAAGACGATGGAAGGGTATTTTCTCTCTGATTAACAATCCTCTCTTTCAAGGCTTTCCACAATTCATTAAGGTTCTTTATATCTGCGTAATCATGCATAGCATTTTTTTCATCCAAATGTTTCCTCTAGAAAAATTATTGTCTTAGCCTTTTCTTGAGACGAGAAAGTATTAAACTCATTGTCAGTGTCAAATAGTTTATTAGACAGTAGATGGAGTTCCACATTAGTGGTTCATGCATTGTTATTATTTCTAATTATTTTCAAAGTGGGAACTAGAGCTTTTCAATACTTTTCATTTTCTAAAACAAAATAGTAAAATTTTATTAGGATTTCATAAATTAAAACGAACATTTTACATCGATAATAACAACAACAACATTAAAAAGGTACACAATGCACATAAGCAACCCGATAATTCATATGGTATTCTTCGAGAGAAGATTCTCCAATGAAGAGACGGTAGATAGCCAAAAGTATTACACCGCATATAAGAAGTAACATTAAACCAAACATTTTCTTGGAAAAGCAAAAAACTAAAACGATTCATTGATGAAAGTTTGAGACGATGTGAAATAATTGGATGAGATGAATGAGTAATCCATAAGTATATTTATAGATTGGAAAACATTATTCATAACTGTTAAAATAGCCGTTTGGAAAGGTAAAAATTTTGAAAACAATTATTTGTACCATTTGAAATCAATCGTAATATAAATAAATTACCAGATACAAAACACAGTTACAGAAATATATATATAGATATATATACTTGATAATATTTATTTTGATAATCACAAAATTTAGTTTAATAACGTAATCATAATAACATATAATTAAAACAACATAATTTAGAAGGCGGTTGGGTCGATTTTAATCTGTCCATCATAATAACAACAATAATAACAGTAAATAAATATAGGCATACTTCACTCACCATAATAAAGACGAGAATATATTAAATATTTATGAGGGCATAATCCGTCTACCTTAATAACAACAATAATAACAATAAATAAATATGGGAGCAAAACCGTCCACCATAATAACGGTAAATAAATTAGGAGGCTATAATACTAATAATAGTAAATAAATTAGATGATGATAGTCTACTCACCATAATAACATAATTAATGTAAAATAATTGTATTAATCAAATGTTATAATAAAGATATTAAATAGAATAATAATTATATCTTTTAGAAATGAAATGAATCGTAATAATATCTTTTGAAATTTATATTGAAATTATGTGATTTTAAAAATGAATTTTAACTTGAAAAGTACGTGATAACTTTGAAGTCCGCATAATTTATTAAACGTTAGCGTGTATCCTTTTGTGTCAGGTCGACGAATTGTATCCCTCTGAAAATTATCAAGTCACATTCTTTTTACACGAACTTTGAACCTCTATATAATGCTACACAAAACTAAAGTTACAGAGGTATTTCCACACCGATACAAAGATAAATATGTATTTATACATGGACCGTAAACTTTGTTTTTATTCATGTAATTTGAAATTAAAATCACGTTTGAAATTGATTTAACCCATAAATTAGTTTAAACCAAACAAATAATTTAAACCAAGAAGGTATGACCAAATCCCTAGACCTAAAGAGTTTTGAATAACTCTGTGAAGTTTTGTATATCTCAACAATCCGATTTACAAGACATATATAAAGAAGCGGCTATACAATTATGAGAATCATAAGTTATATACTCGCATACGCCAATTCAAAGATATAGTAACTATCCAAATAAATAGGAGCTTCCTTGCACAAAACGTAACAAACTTGAGCCGATTATAACTGAGATTAAACCAAGTCGATAACCAACTCCAATACCCTCCCTCAAGCTGGAGCATAGAGGTTTGAAATGCCCAGCTTGGATCGAAAACGTGAGAACCCATCTTTGCCGATAGCCTTCGTTAGAATGTCTTCAACTTGTGTCTTTGTATCAACATGTTCCAACACAATATTCTTCGTGAGTACCTCATCTCGAATGTAATCACAATCCAGCTCTATATGCTTCGTCCGCTCATGAAAAACTGGATTTGTAGCGATATATATTGCAGATTTGCTATCACATTTGACATTCATCGGATCATCATGATTCACACCAAGTATCGAAAGCATCCTCTTCACCCATATCAACTCTTGAACTAAGAAAGCCATTGCACGATATTCTGCCTTTGTAGAAGACCAACTCACTGTCGGTTGCTTCTTAGTTTTCCAAGATATTGGTGATCCGCCGAACTCAACAAAGTAGCCTGTAACTGATCTCTGAGAAACCAGACAACTTGCCCAATCGGAGTCACACCAACCAATAATACTAAAATTTTGACTTGCTTGCAACATTAACCCTTGACCCGGATCAGATTTTAAGTACCGTACAATCCGAAGAGCAGCGTTCCAGTGATCTCTACGCGGCGCATTCATGAACTGTGCAAGAACATGAACAAAGAATGCAATATCCGGTCTGGTTACACCCAAATAAATAAGTCTCCCAAGCAACCTTCGATACGGTGTAGGATCATCAAGGAATGCCGATTTTGATAAAGCAAGTCGATGATTCTGATCAAGTGGGAACGATGCAGGTTTAGCTCCAAGTAAACCTGTTTCAGCGATGATTTCTAACGCATATTTCCTCTGACATAAGTATAAACCAGAATTTTTTTTTGATACCTCCAATCCCAAAAAATATTGTAATTGTCTCAAGTCTTTCATGTGGAAACATGCTGATAGATAATCTTTAAACTTTGTATTGGCATTGTGATCGCTTCCAGTGATGATTAAATCATCCACATAAACCAAAATGTGGATCGGAATGCCCTCTTTGTCAAAAGTAAACAGAGAATAATCCCCAAAAGCTTGTTTAAAACCGTAATCTGTCAAAGCTGATGTTAATTTTGCAAACCAACACATGGGTGCTTGTTTCAAGCCATAAAGAGATTTATTGAGTCTACACACTTTGTTCTTGTCAATCGATTTATATCCTGGAGGAAGATGCATATAAACCTCTTCTTCGAGATCACCGTGCAAAAATGCGTTGTGCACGTCCATTTGATGGATTTCCCATCCAAATTTAATCGCAGTAGCCAGAAATAGGCGAACTGTCCTTATCTTTGCCACAGGAGAAAAAGTTTCTCCTTAATCCTCCCCTTCAACTTGCTTGTTTCCTAAAGCAACTAAGCGAGCTTTAAAGCGTTCAATTTCACCATCACTCTGAAATTTAACTTTAAACACCCATTGAGAACCAATTGCTTTCTTTCCTTTTGGCAAATCCACCACTGTCCAAGTATTGTTTTTATCCAATGCTGTATATTCCAAGTTAACAGCATCACGCCATTGGGCACGCTTGATAGCTTCTTTAAAAAAGCGGGGTTCTGTCGAGGTCAAAACAGCAGTCATGTAAGCAATGTGTGCTTTGGATACTCGTTTGTCAGAGTCGAAATCGGTGAGAGGATAGGGAACTGTTGGAGATGATGAAGCTTGGCTAGTAACAGAGTTAACGACAAAATTCCTTAACGTCACATGTTTTTGTTTGGTTCTGTGACCTCGTACAAGCCGCTCTGTTATTGGTTCAGGTTCGACGTCAACAACTGGAGCTTGTTGATTCTCGCGTTCTATTTCAGGTGGTTCGTTGATCGTTGGATGCTGATTAACAGTATCGGATATTGTAGGTTGTTGAGCTGTCAAATTAGGAGCTCGATGTGCCGTGGTTGGGACTCGAATATGAGTTATTTGAGTTGTATCATCGTGCACCATACCCTCACTATTAGGTTCCCACATATTTGGTGTAGTAGGTTCTATAATCTTGCTCGGCGAAGTACTCATATAAGGAAATTCTGTCTCTACAAATACAACATCACGAGACACAAAATATTCGGACTTTTCCAAATCAAATAGACGCCAACCTTTGGTACCGTGTGGGTATCCAACGAATACGCATCGTCTACTACGTGAGGCAAATTTATCTTCTCTTCTTAATTGGTTGTGTGCATAGCACAATCTTCCAAACACCCTAAAATGATCGTACAATGGAGCTCTCTGATATAAGCATTCATATGGCGTTTTGTTGTTTAAGATCAAGGTTGGTGTTCTGTTAATCAAATATGCGGCAGTGAGTATGCATTCTCCTCAAAATTCGATTGGCAAATTAGCTTGAAATCGTAGTGCACGAGCTACATTCAAGATATGCCTATGCTTTCGTTCAACTCTCCCATTCTGCTGAGGAGGCCCAACACATGAAGTTTCATGTAAGATCCCTTTCTGTGAAAAGTAATTTCTAAGGCTCAGGAATTCTGAGCCATTATCACTTCTGATAGTTTTTACTGAAGTTTCGAATTGTCTCTTTGTTAAGGAGACAAATTTTTTTAAATTTTCAGCAGCTTCTCCTTTATCTTTTAACAAGTATAACCAGACAGCCCTCGAAAAATCATCGACGATTGTTAAAAAATAGCGAGCACCAGAGGAAGAAGGTGTTCTGTTTGGACCCCAAATATCCGTATGTACTAATTCAAAAAATCTCGATGTTTTGTTAATACTGATTGGAAAAAAATCTCTTATTTGCTTAGCGCGGAGACAAACATCACATGCTTTATTCGAAAAATCAGAAACATAACTTGAAACAAACGGTAACAAGCCTATTACTCTAGCAGATGGATTCCCCATACGATTATGCCACAACTCAAATGATTTAGAATCCTTAGTTGTGACTGATCTAGTGAACTCCAATCCACGAAAGTGATAAGTTCCTCCTACTCTCTTACCCACTCCAGTCACTGTCCTCGAAATGCGGTCCTGAACCACGAGAAATTTATCAGTTAACTGAACAATGCAACCATTCTCATCAAGCAATTGACCAACTCAGATCAAATCAGATTTAAGCTTCTCAGCAAAGAAAACCGATTTCAGAACCAGATTAGTTCCAAGTCTAATTGATCCCTCATGACGAGCAATCTGCTCTCTGCCATCTGCCATTACAATCATCACATGCGACATCTCTTTAACATTTGATAGCACCTCAAACCGTCCTGTTAGGTGGTGAGATGCCCCAGTGTCAATTATCCAAGAGGGAGAAGAGTACATGCCAGATACCCTTTCCGAGTTCGTGTCCTTTTCAGCATTAAGAATATTCTTAATAACTCTCCATTGATGTTCTGTCAGACCTCCTACACCATCTTTGTCTTTTTCAGTAAGCACATAATTTGCTTGTTCATGTTGAGTAGCTGAGCTTGTTGTAGAGACGTGATTGGCGTATGTCACGTTCCCAAGTCCTTTCCCAGTTGCTCCATTATGATTCCTTCATTGAATCATTTGAGTTCTCGGGCGATCACCCCACCATTCCGGGTATCCGATGGTTGCAAAACAATTGTCCGACATATGACCGGGTCGATTACAATGTTTACACAACATACCTTTGTCTTTTTCATCTGATCTGTATCGTGGTTTCGTTTGTGCAACAAAAGCAGTCATTTCAGATTGGTCATTAGCACTCGTATGCATGTCTTCCTCTTGACGTACGATGTTGTAGATTTCCTCTAGTGGCTGCAATGGCACACGAGTAACAAGGCTTGATCGAATTGCCCTAAATTGCTCATCAAGGCCAAAGAGAAACTGATGGACTTTTTCCTCTTCTCTGTCTTTTCCCTACAAAGTAGCGAGATCACAGGTGCACAAACCACACTTACAGGTTCTTGTTGGTCGATAATTGGATAGATTATCCCATATACGATTCAGTTTGCTGTAGTATGTTTCCACAGTGATCCCACGCTGTTTGCAATTCGCAAGCTCTGCCTTCAATTGTTGAATGCGCGATCCATTCATCATTGAGAATTGCGTCTGGAGGAGCACCCGTTTCGTTGATCAGATTCGGGTCAGCCATTAAAGTTTCGAAGAAAATTTTCTAGAGAAAATTTCAAAGCTCTGATACCATAAAGAGTTTTGAATAACTCTGTGAATTTCTGTATATCTCAACAATCCGATTTACAAGACATATATAGAGAAGCGGCTAAACAATCATGAGAATCATAAGCTATATACTCGCATACACCAATTCAAAGATATAGTAACTATCCAAATAAACAGGAGCTTCCTTACACAAAACGTAACAAACTTGAGACGATTATAACCGAGATTAAACCAAGTCGATAACCAACTCCAATAAAACCAACGCAATTCTTCACGAGAAGCGAGTAGATTTTTTTCAAGATTTTGTGATACACGGGTGCCTAATCTTGATGAAGAAGTCGATCATGTTGAGCTAAAACTCGGAGCCTCCACTGGACCAGTGACTCATGCTCAAGCTAGAAGGATGTCCACAGCCATCATGAAGACCTTAGAAGAGCTTGACACTCATTGCCTTCACTTGGAGATGAATGAAGTCCCGGTCTTGAACCACTTCACCATTTCTTCTCCAAGTAACTAAGCTAATCATTTGGAGTCTTAGGGGTNCAAGATTTTGTGATACACGGGTGCCTAATCTTGATGAAGAAGTCGATCATGTTGAGCTAAAACTCGGAGCCCCCACTGGACCAGTGACTCATGCTCAAGCTAGAAGGATGTCCACAGCCATCATGAAGACCTTAGAAGAGCTTGACACTCATTGCCTTCACTTGGAGATGAATGAAGTCCCGGTCTTGAACCACTTCACCATTTCTTCTCCAAGTAGCTAAGCTAATCATTTGGAGTCTTAGGGGTACTCTTCCTACCAATGAGATTTGTCCCACTAGGTTTACTCATTGAAGGTTTGACGAGGGCCATTGCATTAGACTTCACATGAGCGGTCGCGGCTAAGGCGCGCCTTGAAGACTATCCGTACATATAGCCGTTGATACGCGTCCTTAGTTCTTATCTTTAAAGTGTTGCGTTTTGATTATGCCTTTCCTTTTAGGGTTTTGTTTGAGTTGCAAGCTAGACTATTTAAAGGCATTTGTAGCCATTTTGGCGTTTAGAACTTTCAACATAATTTTCAAGTAAGATGAGATTTTTCTCTCATGAGAGTTCGACCTAAGGGTGTGTAATATCCCTTAGGATTGCTTGGTTTGGTGTGTCATATCCAAACCTCTTTCGTTCCAGTTCCCTTCCTTGTTTACGCCATCGCCGTGTTCCATCGAGCTCCATCGACGATGCTCTTAATGCAAGAGTTTCCATCGTACCAACGCCGCTCCTTTGGGATTCTGTCACGATCCATCTTCACCAATCTTCATCA
>OVAO01001229.1:0-15904 GCA_900406285.1 Biscutella auriculata
ATCTAGTCATTTCGATTGAAATGTGTGCTATTTCAGTCAACTTCCCTATATATTAAAACACATGCGGTCTGAAAGTCATTTAAATCACTTACTAAAGATTTATAATATCTAATATATCCATTAATCCTTCAATGATGTTTTTTTCCATCTATAACTATATATTAACTTAAANCATGTTCGGGGAGATTTGTTTACATAAATAATTACTAAAAGATTGTTTATCGTGCACTCTTTGCCCAAGATATGGCCTTTCGATCGTTCCCTCGCGTAGTCCAAATAAACATAATCGTCGGTTTCTGTCGGAAATTTTCGACAGATACTAACCCTCATAAGCCTGTTAGAAATTTTTCGACGACTATATGATGAATTCCAACGAGTTATAAACGTTTGGAGATTTCCGACGGATTTTCAACGGGTTATAAGTGTTTGGAGATTTTCAACGGGTGTCGACTGTTAAACATTTCCAACGGGGTTTCCGCGGGAATTCAAACGTTTAAACAACAGTTCAAAATCCGTCAGATTGTCGTCGGAAATCCATCGGAATTATTTCTCAGAGTCCCTATAAATACACCTCTCCCCCCTTATCATTATAAACTTCAAACATTCCTCTCCTCTCAAAATCCTCTCAAATTAGAATTAAAAATGTCTTCATATGATGAATATTTTTGTTCGTGGTTGGACAGACCACATAAAGTTCTGAGAACCGAAGAACTTACACTGGAGCACGTTTCTGGAATTCAAGGGTTTATGACACTTCCATTGAACCAGGAAAACGCTTTGGCTACAGGTAAACTAATATGCCCTTCCCTACTTGTAAGAATCGTAGATCTTGAGACATTGCAAAAGTTTGGAAGCATTTATATAACAATGAGTTTATGAGGGTTACAAGATATGATATTTTCACGGGGAAGACGAATCAATGATGTATAATTATGATAGCAGTAGTCAAGATGTCGGTGTAACACGAGTGGAAGTAGAAGAACCACAACTGGAAGTAGAACCTGTAAGAATGGTGCAAATGGTAAATGATGTATGGAGAGAAGAGTTACTATCAACTATATCAGAATCGTTATTCTGTTTATTCTGTTACTCAACGACTTCGTTTTTATTATTCTTTATTATGATCTCATACGATGTCGTTTTCATTACTCTTCCTCATTAGCTATCTTCTTCACCTCTATCTCCTATATATACTCTGTATGATAATTCTTTAATGGTTAATGAGAATTCCAGTTTAATAGTTCTGTTATGGTATCAGAGCAGTAAAATTCTCTCATTCTCTTCTCGGGATATTTCCGCTTTCCCGATCTATTCTGTTCATCTTTCTTTCGTTTCTTTTCAGTTTCTTGATTCTTCTTTTTCCCACCTTCATTCGATGGCGAGAAGAGTCACTAAGCTCAGAAATAGACCCATTCGAAATCGCCATTCTTCTCGCGATTCAAATCTTAACATCCATGTTGCTGAGCAACTTGGACCGATAATCACCGATCAAAAATCACATGATGCTCCATCATCTTCAATCGCTCCTCCCAATCAGCCCTATGGTTTGGATTCGATTGATAACCATCACAATCCTTTCTTCCTCCACTCCGGCGATCACCCCGGTATGTCCATCGTCTCTGAAACTCTTTCTGGGGAAAATTACAACTCATGGATCATCGCGATGCGTACTAGTCTTGAAGCAAAGAACAAGATTGGATTTGTTGATGGCTCGCTTCCTCGTCCTGTTGAATCTGATCCCTTATATCGCATTTGGTGTCGTTGTAATAGTATGGTAAAGGCATGGATATTGAACGTAGTTTCTAAACAGATCTATGCGAGTATCTTATATCTTCAAGACGCAGTTGGTATATGGGAAGACCTTCACAGGCGTTTCCACAAAAGTAATCTTCCTCAGATCTACAATCTTGAGCAAGAGATCAGCTCACTTCGTCAAGGATCTCTTTCTTTATCAGATTACTACACAAAGAAGATTACCCTATGGGAACAATTGGCCTGCACAAAGAACATTATGGAAAATGGTGGTTGCAGGTGCACTCAGGTCATTAAGCTTCTTGATGATTTGGAAACTACCCGTATAACTCAGTTTTTGATGGGTTTAAACGATGAATTCTCAAACATCCGAAGCCAAATCCTCAACATGAAACCTCGCCCTAGCCTCTCTGAGATGTATAACATGCTGGAATCTGATGATTCTCAAAGGAAAAGAATCACTCAGGTCATCACTCCATCCACCTTCCAATTCAAAACTCAGCAGAATCCTCACCAAAAGAACACATCGCAAAATGACATTGGGAACAATAAACCTCGTCCTTCATGCACTCATTGTGGTCTACTTGGTCATCTTGCTGAGAGATGTTACAAAATTCACGGCTACCCCAATGGCTGGAAGCCTAAGAATCAAAGAAACAATGCGTCTCAGAAATTCAATCCTACTGCCTCTACAAACTTGACTATCAGAGATTCATCTCAAACAAACCAAAATTGCTTTGAGAATGCTACTCTTTCAAAAGATCAGATTCAGAACATCGTTGCTTACCTAAGTTCCAAACTCCAACCTCAGACATCAGCAACGACAATAACAAATGCAGATAAACCCAGCAGCAGCTCCAATCCCACTATCTGCACTATGTCTGGTATCTCTTACCCCTCTATCTTATGTTCATCATCAGGAAACAATGAATACTTCACCTACTCATTATTTGATAACATCAATAACATTGATTCTTGGGTCATTGACTCTGGAGCTTCTCACCATGTTTCTTATGATCGTACTGTATTCAAAGATTTCACCCATATTCATAATACAACAGTCAGTCTCCCCAATGGTATATCAGTTCAGATTGATGGTATAGGTGTCATAAATATCAATGATGATATAACTCTTAGAGATGTATTATACATTCCCCAATTTAAATTCCACCTTATCAGTGTTAGTGCATTAACACAACAGAATATTTCTGTACATTTCGATGCTAATGGTTGTTTGATACAGGATCTTTCCAAGGGATTGATGATTGGAAGGGGTAAACTCATCTCCAAACTATACTTCCTAGATCTATCAGAGAATCACAACTCCAACTTGAAGATCTGTTTGTCTAATGTTTTGAGCTTAGAAACTTGGCACCATAGACTTGGTCACCCTTCTCATCAGAAACTTTTGTCCATGACTGATGCTTTAGATATCTCGATCTCTAGAAGTAAAGCTAGTATATCTGATCATTGTAATACTTGCCACTTAGCTAAGCAAAAACGCTTACCTTTCATAGATCGGAATAATAAATGTAATTCAGCTTTTGATCTCATTCACATTGACACTTGGGGACCATTTGCAGAAATATCTTACGATGGTTTCAAGTATTTTTTAACAATTGTGGATGATTTTTCCAGGGCAACTTGGGTGTACCTTATGCACAATAAGTCTGAAGCTATTACCATAATACCTCAATTCATAAATATGGTTCAAACTCAATTTGATACCAAGGTAAAGGGAATTCGTTCTGACAATGCCCCCGAGTTCAATTTCTCTTCTTTTTACAGGGAACATGGGATCATTGCATACCATTCATGTCCTGAGACACCTCAACAAAACTCGGTTGTCGAAAGAAAACACCAACACCTATTGAACATGGCTCGTTCATTGATGTTTCAATCCAAAATTCCCATTGCATATTGGAGTGACAGCATCCTTACAGCAGCTTTTCTCATCAACAGAATTCCCACTAAAAAGCTCAACAACCTTTCTCCATTCACTCTCTTGATGAAGAAAGCTCCTGAATATGATTTACTTCAATCATTCGGATGTCTGGCCTATGCATCTACTTCTCCAAAACAAAGACTGAAATTTGATCCTCGAGCAAAAGCTTGCGTCTTCCTTGGATATCCCTCAGGTTTCAAAGGTTACAAACTGATGGATATCGAAACTAACAACATTTTCATATCTCGGAATGTTATTTTCTACGAATGTATATTTCCCTTTGCTTCTAACCATAGTCAAACAGATATCAGTCAACTATTCCCAGAAAGGAATTCATCTCAGAATCAACCACCAGCAAATATCATCCTTGAACCAACAGATGACAAGAATCATACCTCTGAGAATCAACAACCTACAGTTTCATCAGAGGCTCTACCATCTCATCGTAAAACCAAGAAACCAGCTTATTTGGATGACTATCATTGCAACATCACCAACACAAAAGCTGAGTATCCAATATGCAATTTCCTGACCTACTCCAAACTATCTGACCAACACTTATCCTACATCAATGCAATTTCGAGGGAGTATGAACCTTCGACGTATACTGAAGCAAAACAACATGCAGCTTGGATTACGGCAATTGACAAGGAGATCAAAGCTCTTGAAGACTCTGAGACTTGGTCCATCTGCTCTCTCCCATCAGATAAACAAGCCATTGGATGTCGATGGAGATATACAATCAAATACCTATCCGATGGCTCCCTGGAAAGACATAAAGCTCGCCTATGTGCAAAGGGCTACAGTCAGAAGGAAGGAATTGATTACACTGACACTTATGCACCAGTTGCAAAACTAACTTCAGTCAAAATGCTACTCGGTGTTGCAGCAGTAAAAGGATGGTCTCTTCATCAAATCGACATATCCAACGCATTCTTGAATGGAACACTTGACGAGGAAATCTACATGAAGATACCACCTGGATATAAGTCCCATCTTCCCAAAGACCTCCCACCAAACGCAGTTTGCAAACTCCAAAAGTCTCTATACGGCCTGAAACAAGCATCTCGCCAGTGGTACAAGAAATTTGCAGACACTTTAACGGGATTTGGCCTCCAGAAAACTATGTCTGACTCTACTCTTTTCACTCGAGTCATTGACACCTCCATCCTTGTGGTCCTTGTATACGTTGACGACATCATCATAGCCTCTAACTCTGATGACATTGTACAAGAATTCAAGTCCTACCTCGAACTTCATTTCAAGCTAAGAGACCTTGGACAATTGAAATATTTCCTTGGATTGGAAATAGCAAGATCATCCAAAGGCATATCTCTGTCACAAAGGAAATACGCTCTAGAACTGATTGACTCAGCTGGATTGTTAGCTTGCAAACCATCTTCCATTCCTATGGAACCAAATCAAAAACTCTCAAAGGATGATGGTGACATCGTTACTGATCCAGAATCTTACAGACGTATCATCGGTAAGTTAATTTACCTTACACTTACTAAACCTGACATTTCCTTTGCGGTACAGAAACTAGCTCAGTTCTCCTCAACACCTCGTGCACCACACTTCAAAGCGGCCATTAAACTACTTCATTACATCAAGGGAACAGTGGGACAAGGACTATTTTACTCATCTACATCATCTCTTGACATTCAAGCCTTCGCAGATGCGGACTGGGGTAGCTGCTTGGACACCAGAAGATCAGTTTCTGGATATTGCATGTTCCTAGGCGACTCTTTGGTCTCTTGGAAATCAAAGAAACAAAAAATGGTTTCCCACTCATCGGCTGAAGCAGAATACCGGAGTATGTCATTCGCAGTAAAGGAAATCGTGTGGCTTCGGAGTTTACTTCGAGATCTTCAAGTACCAACTGATAAACCAACGACACTTTACTGTGACAACATGGCCGCGATCCACATTGGCAACAACCCCGTATTCCACGAGAGGACCAAGCATGTGGAATCGGACTGTCATATAGTTCGAGAAAAAGTCGAAGACGGATCCATCAAACTTCTCCATGTTCGTACAGAATGCCAATTGGCCGACATCTTAACGAAGCCCCATTACCCGGCTCAATTTCGTTCTCTTCTGGGCAAGCTTGGAGTTTCCTCTATCTACACTCCAGCTTGAGGGGGCCTATCAACTATATCAGAATCGTTATTCTGTTTATTCTGTTACTCAACGACTTCGTTTTTATTATTCTTTATTATGATCTCATACGATGTCGTTTTCATTACTCTTCCTCATTAGCTATCTTCTTCACCTTTATCTCCTATATATACTCTGTATGATAATTCTTTAATGGTTAATGAGAATTCCAGTTTAATAGTTCTGTTAGTTACCAACGTATTTTGAGGATGGACATAAAATCGAGGAACCGAATTTAGAGGCACGATAATTTTTCAAAATGTTAGATGACTCAAGGCTCCTTTGAACATAAGAAACATATGGTTAAGGTATGGATGGTCGACCATATTTTAATGGTGTCTAATTAATGTACTTCCCACATAACAACTACAAGTATGGAGTTACAATGGTTGCTACAAATAAATGTCCTACAAAAAATCGTATGTCTGTGTTTTTGGTTGTAGGGGGCCTTAATTTTTTAACTTACATCAATCGACAAAGAAGATTTAGTGTTTGATAATTCCGCCACATACACTCGATAAAGAAGATTTAGTGTTTGAAGATCTTGTGATTTTGGTTTGGATTTTTGCAATTTATTCCCCTAATCCACCTTTCTTAGCTTTTCATCTTTCTAATTCATGTTTAGACACTCTCTTAGTGGTTAATCATGGTTTGTGAGTAGTTTTTAAAAGCTTATGGATTAGGGTAGATTGGTCTTAATGTTGATTGCTTAGGTTGTTTAGAGCTTTAATTGTTCATTATCTTCTCCCTATCATTGTGCTTAATGCTTGGATTTGCTTGATCATCAAATTCTAGATCTTAGGTTGTTTTAATTATGTCCGGAAGGTGTTAGATAAAATGCCTAGACCAATTTGATAGGTCGTTAAGTGACTTTTTGATATGTGTGGTTTTTTATCGCTTTTATGTCCCCATTTCTGCTAATTCTTGTATAGCTTAGGTTGCATTTTGAATCCTTTAAGATTGCATTTGTGCATATTTGCATTTTAGGTGATTGGAGAGGACTTAGACGTGGAAAGGAATCATTTCGGGAAAAAGGAACCAGAACCAGAGCACATCGACCAAGGACATCGAGCATGGATGGCCGTTGTAGGAAGAGCTAACAAAGGAGCATCGACACTTAAAAAAATTATTTAAATATTGTGTGTTTATTGGTTAAAAATTAATTTTGTATTACTAAAAATATTTTTTATTTTTACAAAAGAATAAATAAAGCATACATTATTTACTCGACAATATAAATAACATACAAATGATTTATTTAATATTATCCATTCAAAATTTTTTTTTTTAAATAACCTTAAAAGTTTTTACAGCCAAAATTTTGTACAACCTAAATTGATACAACGTACAGTAAAAGTCTACAATCACGGTCCTTACCAATCGGACCCAAAGTCATTGAATTAATGTAATTAGATGTGGGAGCCCTTCCATTGTTTTATCAAGATAAAATCTATTAAATATATATGAGATTTAGATTCTCCAACAAATATATCTTCTATGTTAACCGAAAACTTAATATCTGTTTTAAGACCATATTTGTCTTAATTGTAAAACCACAAACACCATCTGGACGAAACATATTTAGACATAAGAAAAATAAGAATAGCTCTATAGTGTGTTTTTAAATCATTTATGCACAAGAATAGATCTAAAGCTAACTTAAAGGCTTTAGAACACTCTAAACACCAATTGTGTAAGAAAAAACAAATAAACATTAAAATCTATGATTTTTTGTAAACGGACTCATAAAGCTATCAACTCTTGCAACCTTACCTTCCAAATTCAACAATTGTCAATCAAAACCATGAAACCGTATTCAACCCGCAGTATAATTCAATATAATGAATGTATAAGAGTTGTGTAATTTTTAACAAAATACAAAACGACGTCGATTTGATAAAATAATAATAATCATGTTTACCTAAAACCAAAGATTTGATCTCTTGATATTAGAATATTTAATATAACTACCAACCACTTGAGTTAAGTGAATATTTCTGAGAAAACTAAATATTTTTTTTAATAATTAAAAATGTTTAAGAAGGATGTCACATGTGATCACAGGAAGACATTCTTATGACAGAAAAACAACTAGACGCATATCTAGCCTTTTACAATTATTTACAATTATATTTTTACTATAATGTTATTTAATGCATACATTTCCAAACATTTTGTTGGTGAAATCTCAAAATTGATACGCTGACCTCATTTTTTCAATATTATACTTGTAACTTAGCCATATTGAGTATTGCCATTTTTATACTTTATGTTTCGTCATATTAATATGTGTGTATGAATTATTTCGAAAGGCCGACAAAAAAAAAAAATTATTTCGAAAGACGTTGCTTGATAGCTCAATTAACTTTTTATTATCTTTTACAATTTTGCTGGATCTTCTTACAAATTGTCCTGCTCAATGTAGCAATTAAGTTAATTTCATGATTCTTTTCTACCAATAAGTATCACGACTTTTGTGGGATTAATTACATCTTTATGTAATTGTCATATTGTTGAATGAGGCAAAGAACGTTTTCACTCTTTCTTATTTGGCATGGACGTTTTCATGAATCTTTGACATTAATAGTAATGACAATCTCGACATATGCAATGTTGTGTTATTTTTTCCTTAAAAGCTTATATAAAAAATTTATAAGTGCGATCGTCAAATTTTGGTGAAATAATAATACAAATTCTAGAGGAATACATTGGATATTATGGAAGACGTTATGTTTTTCTAAATTTGAGGGAGGTTTGGGATTTCGCTCTCTAGATTCTTCCAATAGGGCTCTCTTAACCAAACAGCTATGGTTGTTAGAAACTCATTCGGAATTCCGGTTTGCCTGGGTACTGAAAGGAAGGTATTTTAAGGATACTCACCCCTTTGCGGCCCTTCGGGCAAACCTCCCTTCATATGGATGGAGAAGTATTATGGCGACAAGAAACCTGGTGGTAACTAGAACAAGAAGGCTCATTGGCAATGGAGCTTAGACTCAAATATGGAATGAACCATGGCTCCCGACTATCCCAGCTCGCCCCCCAAAACCACTGGGCAACCCTTCTAACCCCTAGTTGAAAGTGGGGGCACTCATCAATCCTGTCAAGAGAAAGTGGGATGTGCGGACTCTCAGAGCCCTAGTAGACCCATGAGATATTTTAAATAGAGGGATTCTTCCGAGTAGACAATCCATAATGGATGGTTTATGTTGGAATCTTACTCCACCGGGAGCTTACTCTATTAAATCAAGCTACATGCTTGATGTTGAAAATGAGAAGGCGACAAATTTTGTCGCAACACAACTTCCGTTGATAAACCCGTTGAAGAAGAAAGTGTGGAAGGTGGACGCACCAAAGAAGATATGTCACTTCATGTTGCAACTTCTTACGGGGTTGTGGCGGTAGCTGACCAACTTCACAAACGGTACATTGGGGATGACCCAATGGGCTAGAGATGCGGGGGTGATAATGAAACGGTAAATCATATTATCTTTCTATGTCCTCTAGCCCTTCAACCTTATCATTGATTCCATCCCCGTCGGGGGTGTTCCCGTCAGAGAGCTTATATAGCAATGTGAATTACCTATTATCAAGAATGCAAGGGAAGGATAGGTAGACAAGGTTAGCGAGCCACTGTTTTCTCTGGATTATTTGGTATATTTCAAAAGTAAGGAACGAGAAAATTTTCTCGGTTATCGACCAACTCTCTCTGGAGATGGTAGACCATGTCATCGCTGAGACGGATGCTTGGATACAAGCAAATGCCCCAGAGGAAGAGGAAGCCATCCACGTTCTGGTTAACAATCATCCTCAGTCGAGAAGGTTTCCCAGACCAATATTTACCTATCGTTTTGATGGCGCATGGAAGGAGGCAGACCCAACAGGTGGGGTGGGGTGGATTCTCCACCTACAAGATGAGATGTTTGATTGAGTGGGACGTTTAAGGGGGATCGCCTTTACATATGGAGCTCATGAGCTTATTCTGATGCTACAGAGCATATGCAAGTATCGTCGATACTACGATTATTTTGTGACCGACTCTAAGAATTTATTTGAATGATTCAGAACTCCATTGACTGACATTTATTCATGACGAATCTTGACGAACTACATGAGCGCAAAGATAAATTACCAAATTTTGTGGTAGTGTTTTAACCGCGAAAAATTAATTAAAAAAAAAACTAATTTTCTTACCAGATGAGCGAAAGAAGATCTTCTCTCATATTAGTACATCCTTCTTACATTGGTTGGAGGATGGCAATAATCTTTTCTCTTATACTGGATAGTATATCTTGTACATAGGATGTGTCAAGAAAAAGAGAAATGGATTTGATTGGATTGGTAACAGTATAATTTGAATCGTAAAGAGATGGCAGTAGAATAAAAATAACAAAACTATATTAATGTTGTTGTAACGCTATTATTCATCCTGACATATCCCACACTCCCACTAATAATGCGTCTCCTAACGCAACACATGTTACTTTTACTTTTTCTTCTTATCATGTATGATGTTGTGATTTTTCTTTTCTTTTAATTACTGGTTTATCCGAGACAGTTTATCATTTGAAACAAAAAGAAACCCTAAGAAATTTTTATTTTTATGTCATCTCATATTATTTAGTCAACAAAATATAAATTATTTGACAAAATAACATGAAATAATTTATATCATTTATAGGTAGTTAATAGGTCTTATTTGTATGGTGTATTACAAAATATTAACGATTATAAAATTCAAAGACAAATTCAATGAAATCTATCGATTTATTGAAAATTAACCCCAAATTGTAATAGATAAATATTTTAACATAAACAACAAGAAGGTCATGGCTACGCGAAGGGGACAAGAACACCAAATTTTCCACTCCCAAACCAAGTAAAGGAGGGCCATGAATAGGATCTCCGATCTTTATGACGAACAGGGAGTATGGCAGGAAGAAGACGAAAAACTCATCGCAATAATGGTCACGTACTTCCAGGATATGCTTACGACGTCAAACCCAACTAGAGTAGACGAAGTTATTAGGGACATATCATTGAGGGTCACTTCCGAAATGAATGACAAGTTGCTGGCTCCAGCTACAGAAAAAGAGGTGAGAGATGTTTTGTTCATGATGAACCCGGGAATAGCTCCAGGACCGGGTGGTATGACGGCCCTTTTCTACCAGCAAGCCTGACAGGTAATTAAGGAAGACGCGGTCAGGCTGGTTAACTCGTTCCTAGCAGAGGGTGTGATGGAAGGGAAAATCAACGAGACAAATATTTGCCTGATCCCGAAGCTAGATAGACCCAGCAGATGTTGGAGTTTCGGCCGATCAGTCTTTGTAACATCTGCTACAAGATAATATCAAAATTGATATGTTAAAGACTGAAGAGGATCCTGTCGGGCCTAATATTGGAAACACAGTCAGCATTCGTCCCGGGTCGCCTTATAACAGATAACATTCTGATTGCACAAGAAATGTTCAACGGCATGCGGTCAAACAGAATGTGTCAGGCCAAGTTTATGGCGATTAAGACGGATATGAGCAAAGCATATGACAGGGTAGAGTGGGAATTTATAGAGAGAATCCTACGAAAGTTTGGGTTTGCAGAGGATTGGATTGATCGAGTGATGACTTGTATGACTTTGGTGAATTATCGAGTTTTACTGAATGGGAACCCGGAAGGTCACGTTAATCCCCATCGGGGCCTGAGGCAGGGTGACCCCCTATCTCCGTACATTTTCATCCTCTGTACGGAGGCTCTGATTGCCCTAGTATCAAGATCGGAAAGGGAGCGGGGGCTAACAGGGATCAGGGTGGCTCGCAACGGTCCAGCGATATATCATCTTCTATTTGCGGATGACAGCCTGTTTTTCTGCAAGGTGATAAGTATGATTTTACCACTTCACTATTGGTTAATGAAGAGTAAAGGCTACTTAATCAATGTAGTATAGATGGGTTATGACTCGGGGTTTATCGGACCAAAATCGGGGGTTGATTACTCATTAAATCTATGTAGAGACTACTAAGTTTTGGTAAATAAGATGAGTTTGTTTGTCACTAACAAGAACCATACTATAAAAGTAAGAGATAATCTACTAATTGCAATAACAAGTAACAAAGGTGATGATAAGAATTTGAAGACAATAGAGATGGAAACTAGGCAATTGGAATGACAATTGACTTCGGGTGATGCTGGCATTGATCAGGCTACTCATTTCTATCATATGAATGCTAATCCTTAGTCTAGGATCTATCTAGAATAGGCTAACTCAATCCCTTGGTGAAAACCCCTTTACTAATTGCAAGAGTGAACAATCATTTGACTAAACTCACAATTAGAAAGCAATAAACATTAGCTCATACAACTACTAAACAATCTTAACACAATCCCTTGGTTAAGCCTCATTTAGCACATGTTTAACTCATTCAAGCATTTTCACAAACACCTTCCGGGCATGAAACTACCTATCATCATGATCAAGTTAGCTACTCCTAATCAAGCATTAGGTTCCTTAAACATGCGAAGATTAATAATATCTAAGCCCTAAGCAACTCAATCTCAACCCACAATCACCCTAATCTACCATTCCATTCACCTAATAAGAGACTACTCACTAATAGTGATAACAAACATAANACATGGAAAAGATTAAGATAAACATGATTAAGAGAAAAAGATTAAGAAGAATCTTAAACCAAATAGTAAACTCTTACTAATAAATCTCAAGATTCAACAATAACATTCAAGAACAAAGGAAGAACTAGAGAGAAAAAGAGATGTCCTCAAAATGGTTCTGAAAAACATTTATATAGTCTCTCCTAGAATAGAAAGGTTGCCCTACAAAGCTGCCTCGCTNTAGAAAGGTTGCCCTACAAAGTTGCCTCGCTGGATCACATGGACCGGTCAAGCCTGACCAATCCGCACACCGTTCTGCGTTGTCAAGATCGTGGACCGGTCAAGCCTGACCGGTCCGTACACCGGAATGAGCCTCGGTGAAACAAGAACGGGGTGAGTCTGGTCGGTCAATCGAATACGAATGTTGGAACGGTCAAGGTACCGGTCGGGCTGGCCGGTACACCTCTACGAGATAAAAGAGCAAGACTGGGATGAGGAGTGGACCGGTCTAGGCTGACCGGTCTGAGACAAGCGAACTGCGGACCGGTCACGGTACCGGTCCAGGTGACCGGTATGACTCTCCGAAAACAGAGCATGAACTCCAAAAATACTCCAAAGCGCTCCAAATGACTCCAAATTCGCCTAAGTAGGTCTCCACACCTGAAATATGAAAAAGACATGCAATGCAACCTAAAAGACTCTAAATGCAATCCTAAACTAACAATAAACAAATGAAATCTAATCTAAAAACCGACTAAAAACACAACATATCACAAGGCCACAACAAGGGAATGCGCTACTATCAAAGGGATCCTTCAGAAGTACGAGAACGCATCAGAGCAGCAGATCAATTTTGGGAAATCTTCAATTCAGTTCGGCCATACAGTACCGACATATACGAGAAATTCCGCAATATCGGTACTTCAGATCCAGGGAATGGGCGGGATGAGATCTTATTTGGGGTTACCAGAGAGCTTAGGCGGGGCAAAAACGAGAGTATTTTCCTTCATAAAGGATCGTTTGGAGGGTAGGATTGGGAGCTGGACGTCGAGATTCCTATCATGGGGAGGGAAAGAAGTACTCATCAAATCGGTCCTCAAATCCCTACCGACTTATGTTATGTCGAGCTTCAGACTCCCCAAAACAATCCTTCAAAACATAACCAGCGCAATTGCACGATTCTGGTGGAGCTCAGATGGGGCACGGAAAGGTATTCACTGGAAGAAATGGGGCGAGAACTGCATGTGGAAGGAGGGAGGAGGTCTGGGTTTTCGAAACCTGGAGGATTTCAATACTGCCTTGCTGGCGAAACAACTCTGGAGACTGATTGACTACCCAGAGTCCCTGTTTGCGCGGGTGTTCAAAGAGAAATATTTCAAGGATTCAAACTCATTGGTAGGAACAAGAACTCAGAACCCATCATATGGGTGGCGCAAGACTGATCCACAGGGTAGGGACAGGAACATCCATTTCAGTATGGAATTCTCCTTGGATCTTCGCCCAACAACCAAGACCAGCGAGACGTAGGGGTGTACATGTCAACCTTTCCCTCTATGTCAATGAGCTTATTAATGGAGCCATGAATCACTGGAATATGCCTTTGGTGGAGGAGATGCTGGACCCGGAGGACACTCTCTTGATTCGGGGGATGAGGCGTATGGGTCGAAATACTGTGGATACCGTTGGGTGGCACTACTCAAAGACAGGCGGGTATACGGTCAAGTCGGGATACAAAGTGTGCCAGCAGAATAGGGAACAAGCGCGTCCGCAACGCTATGGACCAACAACCAATGTCTTCCTAGCAGCAACCTGGGAGTTGAAATTCCCACCCAAGCTCTGTCATTTCATGTGGCAAATTCTAGGATCAATAGCAGCTAAACATAATCTCCGGCGTCGTGGCATACCGCGGGACACAATATGTGACATATGCGGGGCACAGGACGAGACCATCCTTCATATCCTTTTCGAGTGTCAGCTCACGCGGCAGGTTTGGGCTTTGTCCGGGATACCAACAAACCCAACTTTTTTCCTGAGGGACTCGCTATTCTATAATATGGATTACGGAATCCGTAGGAAATGTAGGGATGATTCAATGAAATGTTTCCCCTGGATCATATGGTACATCTGGAAAGCCCGGAATAACATGACATTCAAAAACCTAAGACGGGACCCCCAATCCATAAACCAAATGACAGAGATGGAAATGAAGATATGGGGTACGGCTCAAGAGGCGGAGCCAGAGGGAGGTCCGGCTTTTGATTTCGGGATGCTCCCGACCAAAGTTACCCTCTGCTTTGTAGACGGATCATGGAAGGATACTGATCACAGGTCAGGCGTTGGATGGTGCCAGCGGTATGGAACGGAACAACTCCACTGCTATGGAACGAAATCGCTAACCAGGTCGCTATCACCACTTCATACAGAGGTCGAGGCTCTGCTCTGGGCAATGTAATGTATGGTAGAGCAGAATAGACAAGAGCTGATTTTCTTGACTGACAGTAAGGAATTGACTCATATGCTGGATCACCCGGGGGACTGGCCAGCATTCAGGGGAGAGCTAGAGGAGATGGAGCGCCTCAGGGACTCGTTTAGATCAAGCCGCCTGATTCCAATCCCAAGGGAGCAGAACACCATTGCGGACACGCTCGCCAAAGGAGTCAGACAGATTAATCGGGACTACATATACCTCAATTCNACAACAAGAAGGTATGTTTATGTATTTAGATGTTGTATCTTAATATAAATATATTAGGTGTTGTTCATTTGATTATTTTTTATTTGTATATATATGTTGTATATGTATCAAGATGCTCAATTATAGAGAGTTGAGATGTTAAAAAAATATAAAGTTTGAATGTAAAATTTGCACCTCAAAATTTGTATAACAATTCTGGAATTGTTTTTCTGAAACACAAAAACATGTTTTTTGGGAAAACACGTTTTTTGGGAAAACACGTTTTTTGGGAAAACACGTTTTTTTGGGAAAACACGAAATCATTAAATCTCGATTTTTCAGGAAAAAGTGCAATCACGTTTTCGATTAAACACGGAATCCAAGTTGTATGATTAATATCGTTTGAATTTTCTTCAGTGAAATTTCTAGAATATAATAACATGATAAAAACATGTTATTATTATATAAGATAAGAACTTTTATTAGAGAGTTACATTGAAAGAACACAACACAAGAGAGAAATTTATTTGTTTTGGTATACTGCTATGAGAGTATTTTTCTTGGAAGTTTATCATTTTTTCTTATAAACCTAAAAACAAAGGTAAAAATAGTAAAGAAACAAAAAGAAAATTTTAACTTGATATTCTCCTCGAGACACCAGAAAAAAATGTTTAGTATGTGTGCTTCAAATATAAATAAACAATAACTAATAAATATAGTATAAATATTTTTAGCACATATTTCACTATAAATATATAAAATATAAATAA